>JAMXBD010003362.1:0-124452 GCA_024138025.1 Combretum micranthum | reverse complement strand
TATGGCTAAGTGATTTTTGGTTTTCAACTCCATGTTCCCATGATCTTTTAGTAGGAACAATGAGATACAAACAAAAATCCCGAACCATTACAAGTAGATCTATCTTTTAAAGGAGTTTCTATACCAAAAGCTTTACTTTTATCCATCAAAAAGTCTTTTAAACAAAGGATCTTTTATAAAAATATGGTTTTTATGTTTTTAAAACTCATTTAAGCTTTTGATAAAGTAGATCCATCATCTTGTTACTCATGATCATGTAGGCATTTATAGTTTCATTATTATTTTGTTCATATGTGCATAAATAGTCTTTAACACTTTTGTCTTTAGTAAATGACTTTCTAGTGTATAGATCTATATATATGGGTCCATGAAGTCAAAAAGAAAAGTACTTTACAAGAAAAAGACTTTTGAAAATTCGGATGACTTTGAAAACCAAGGTCAAAAACACTTTTAACAACTTCTAAACTTATATTTTATAAGAGAAATAAAGCCTATGGGTAATAGATAATGATTAGTAGTATTTTTCATGAGTCTAAAGGAGTTTTTACTAAAGAAAATGTTGAAAACAAGAAATGAAGTCCATAGGAGTTTTGAGTTAAAAGTTATGAAAACCAAATTCGTAATAATGGATGTAGGGTTAGAAAACACTATTTTTCCAACTTCAAAAATGATATTTTCTTAAATAAATGAAGTCCTTAGGATATAGGTATAATAGATACTTAAAGTTTCAAGTATAAAATATATTTTTCCTAAAGGAATCAACTTGAAAATGACTTTTGTAAATTCGGATTTTTGGAAACCCCATAGTAAAAGACCCACTTAAAAGTTTGTAAATGTAGATTTTATTAAAGAAATAAAGGCCTTAGGATATAACTAATATAAGGTCAAAATTTCTTTAAATAAAGTAGAGTTTTCAAAGGAAATCCATGTAAAATGTAGATGTGGTCAAATGTAGTAAACTCACTTACTAAATATTGAGAGGAAATGGTTTCTAAGGAAAGTTTGTTTTCTAAAAATCGTTAAATCTAAAAGTTATAAGAACATAGACTCTTAAGGTTCACATCATGACATTCATGATAGGGAAAATCATTTCCATTGCATTTAGCATCATATTACACTTAGGAATCTCAAATGCATTCATGAAAACCGCATTTTTGGAATTGACAAACCCGCTGTACAGATCTGATCCCTCAATTCCGAGGCTTAGATATTTTCAAAACTTGATTTAAACTTCATATTTGGAAAGCTCTTCGAAGTAGATAGGAATCGGTATATAATTTGCGAAATTCCGACTTAAAACGACCAAGTTATGGCCATTTTAAAACGGAACTTCGGAAATGACGCGAATTCCGATTTCACTAAGTTTCCTTAGAGTTTTAGTGTCCTAAGTTGATAGAATACTTATTAGGGTAATTTCTTATATGAATAGGTGAACCCGTGGACGGTGACGAGTTACCTCCGGATTATTACTACTAGAAGACCGGAGTACCGATGGCGGAGTGAGTTTTTCTTCCCAATTCATTTATTGTATGTGCTTGTAAAGTAGTGCACTAGAATGTAGGTCAATTGAATGGAATATGAATAATGGGGATTATTGGGAAATTATATGATTGTTGATGATTGAGAAACAAATTAAGAATATCGAAACCGGGTGATAAACTTTGATTGTATAGTTAGCTATGATGGATTGTCTGATAAATTGATTGATCGCCTAAGTAAATTGGCTTAATCAACTACTTGAGTAAATGATAAATTGACATGTGCATATCACAAGGGGATGGAGCATGAGCATTTGTAGGTTAGTCGTGAACCATAAACGACATCGAATAATCGTAGGTTAGTCGTGAACCATAAACGACATCGAATAATCGTAGGTTAGTCGTGAACCATAAACGACATCGAATAATCGTAGGTTAGTCGTGAACCATAAACGACATCGAATAATCGTAGGTTAGTCGTGAACCATAAACGACATCGATAATCGTAGGTTAGCCGTGATCCATAAACGGGATATTGTCGTACCGCAGGATTCGTTAATCTGCTAACCCGGGATGGAGGGCGCAATTCCATCCACATATGATTTCGGTTGGTCATATGTATGTTGAACTCATGTGTTTGATGCATACACTTGCTTGATTAATAACTTGCTTGAATTGTTGTGACATAAATGTTTTTGTGGGAGATTACACTCACTAAGCTAGTTAGCTTACGTCCCTACAGACCATTCCTTTTGCAGCTTACGCATTTATGGCTTAGACGAAGAGACCCGGCTGAGCAGGTACTGAAGCTAGGAGTTTTCCCTAGAAGTTATAATTTTTGTATTAGACTTCCATAGAAAACTTCTAAGACTTGGATGACTGTAATGGACCGCTAAATATTCTTTTGCGGGGGAATGCCCCTTAGAATTATGTAATATTTATTTATGTTCATGAATTATATCCTATTGCCCATGCATGCCAAATTAAGCTTTTATCTCCATTCGGACTTGTACTCTATTGTATAAAGGTACGCCTTACATCTATATGAGACTTCCGAAAGACTAAGGTGGTAATTCGGGAATCTTATATGGCATGTGGCGGACTGTTACGTTTAGGGTACCCTATGGGGCGTGACATCCTATACTTTTGGAAATGTGTTGATCTCCTTTGATGATGCTTTCTGATTCCCATCAACTTTGAATGGAGTTACATACAAAGTGTATGTCTTCTCAGTTTGTGGCTTAGAGATCTTTTTTTTATCTTCAAGTCATTGCCAAGCCTGTATACCTCTTAAATTTTAATGAATCTTAATAAGTGTTCTTTAATGATTTTTTTTTTATGGCATGAACTTATTTATTACACAACCCTACTAGTATGGCTTAGTGGCAATGCATAAAGTATGTGAGTTTACAATTTGATAGTCCTACGAGGGGGTCATAATGAATTATGTAGTAGTCATAATGAATTATGCAATAGCAAGGGAAGAGAGCTTGTGGAAGTTAAATTGCATAGTAGAAAAATGACAAAAGTGGTTCCAAGAAGGATTTGTTGAGCCTAAAGGTTCACGCCTCATTTTAATAAGATAAACACTTTAAATGTAATTCAAAAATTGAGAACAAACTTATTTTGAAAGCTTTTTTTTTTTTTTGTGAAATATGTCTAAAAATTAAGGTTACTTTTTGTGACATCTTTAAGTAAGTTTTTGACAAAACAAATGTGTGATTGATTTTATCTCTCTAAATTCTTCAATGTTATGTTCCAATGAAATGGCTCTATGCACCACCTTGAAATCACATCATCAAAAAAGAACTAATCATGTAACAACGGAATAGTGACATAATGCTAAGGCATAGTGTTTGGATGCTAAACTAAAATAATTCTTGCAAAGAAGCTCTATATGTAATTTTTGTAGGTAGTGTTGGGTAGTAAGGCATGACATCCATATGATATGTTGTTTTTTACATTGATGTTTTCTAGGCATGGTGTGGATGCTAGTTAAGGATGGTGCAAACATTGCATGGCATTCGGGTGGTAGTGACATGTTGTTCGAATGATAATCTACAGAAAAAAAAGCCATTGGAAAATTAATTGTAAGGGTAAAATTTAGGGTAAATCTTCCAATGGGAACAATTGTTAAGAGAGATATAAATACTTATGTTTTAGCATATGAAGACTTGTTGTTGAGCTTAGTAATTACTACTAAACACCCTATAATCTTGTAAATCATTATTATTGTCTCTTGTTTTTAAATTTACAATTTTGTAAGAGAGAAAAATGAGTAATACTCCTGTGAGTCTTTTCATTTGCAGTTTATAAAATAGTACTACTCAAATGAGTACCTTTGAGTTAAGTTGTGTAAATTATGTATAGCTCCAAGTGAGCATAGATTGGTTGATGAATAGTAGTGGGTGAAATTTTGTATAGCTCCAAGTGAGCATAGATTGGTTCATAAATAATAGTGGTGAAATCCTCGATTGAAGACGTGTTGTGTTTGTAAAGCTAGTGGATGGTCCAAACTTCACATTACATCTTGGCTTGAATGATCTTTTCTAATCTCTTTTACATTTCTAGTATATTATTATCATCATCATCATCAGTATTAATTTTGCTCATGTTGAAAAATTAGAAAAATTAAAAAGGTATGAAAAATGAAAAATTGTGAAAATAAAAAAGGAATTATTAAAATTAATAAAAAGATTTAAAAATATAAAAGGTTATAAAACTAAAAAATTAGAACTAGGAAACCCCCTCTTATATAAATAGATATAGGTAGAAATTATAGATAATAAAATTTTAAATTATAAAAAAAAAAAAAAAAAATTGAAAAGAAGAAAATATAAAGAAAAATAAAATTTTATTTAATATTATCTAGATTAACTTTTGTTACATATAAGGTGTTTGGGTAATTTTGATATGTTAGTTTTGGTCTTAAACCTACTTTCATTTTAGCCCATTTAATTTTAATCCATGTTGGGTCAGGTCTTATTAACTCAAATATTATTTAAAGGGCTAATTAACCAACTAATGAGCTTGCCTTAGTTAGCTTAAGCTTTGGTGTGAGCATAAAGGATCATGAGTTTGATCCTTGCACATGCTGGAGGTCTCATCCCTTAACTCTAAACAACTCCATGGACTGAGCTTCAAGCTCTTTCCCCATTAAAAAACTTCAATTTTTTAATTTGTCCCTTCAATTTCTATCCATTTAAGTTATAATTATGTTTATTTTTCTAAAATTAAAGCCATTAAAATCCTGATTAAAAATTTAAATTAAGAAAATAGTAACCGAATAAAATTTAAATTTTTTGAAACTTGTTCTCTCCCTCTCTTAATGTTATGGTGATAATCTATCTAAAAGAGGGTTCTCCCTTATTCTCCATATAAAAAAAGAAAAAGAAAAAAGAAAGTTCCCCTCCTCTACCCCCTTTGTCTTCTTGTATCTCTCCCTCCTTCCATTCAATTTCTCTCCCCAGCCTCCCCTTCCTTTCCTTCTCTAACTCTCATTCTCTCACTAAAAAAGGCAACACTACAACTGCTCCATCTTGCCAAAACCCATAGATTGCTTTCAACCACCCCAAAAATCGCCACCAACCATCATCATTTGACAACGACACCACTTCCACAACCCATCACCATCTCCTTTAGATCCAGCCACCACCAAGACCACAACTAGCTAACCTCACCCAAAACCACCTTCACAGAACCCACAGCTACCTTCTCCATTCACCTCTATCGCTCCCAACACCATATAAGCCAAAATTGTCACACCCTAAAGAGTATCCTAAATATATCATCCTGTCTCGTGTCTATCTGTAGCTCATGTTTCGGGCTCTAAAGAGACATAAGTGTATGATATGGTCAGGTTACTCCTAAGGGTGTAACATGATAAACCAGGATCAAGGTTATATAGAATAAGAATAAAGCATGCATGTGCATAATAGCATTAATGGATAATAATAACCTTTCAATCTTAGCACATAACAGACTTAGACATAAGTGTCTTAACACATAGTTTTAGGAGTACATTAGCACAATCTTAACATAGACAAATATATATATATATATATAAGTAGCTAATCATGCAGCCTCATATTCCATTTGCCTCCCTCGCTTGATCTGATATGCCTAAAATGCTAGACATAGTGATCTTAATTGGGGAATTAATCAGATGTAATACAAGTGATATTTTTAGGGTGTTTATAATCTAAATGTAAGGAAATTAAATATATGATCGATGTTGATAGCAGATATGATGCACTGAATCAACTCAAAATACACACACTCTCTCTTGATATGACTCACAAGAAAGATTGAATGATTGTTTGTCACAATTTATAAGATGATAAGAACATAAAGCTCGCCACAATCACAATTTGATTCATAAGGAAATTGAGAGAAAATCTCAAAACAAGTTTTCAAATGACCAAAAGCTATTTAGAGTTCCTTACAAGAGAGATTTATATTAGTCCCCAACAAATAAAATAAAAGAAAAGGAATTAAATTAAAATCTGTGTTTTGGGATGTAGGCCGGCTAGTTTCATGGTGTAGAGGTTACGCCACCGACTATGTTCATACATTGTTGGCATGGAGGCAATGTACACATTTTATACACAAGCTTACTTTCTATGCCACACAACACTGCTTGTGCTATGTAGTACACTGCCAATGTTGCATTCATTAGTAGATTATCAGGTAAACCGTGGTGTGGACTATTTCTGACCGCCTCTTAAATCTTTCCCAAGCATCATATAATGATTCTCCAGGAAATTTGGTGAAGTTGGAAATTTCATTTCTTAATCTGGCGGTTCTTGAGCTGGAGGGAAAAATCTCTTCAGAAACTTCTTTTGTCAGATCAGCCCATGTAGTGATTGAATCTGGAGGTTGGGAATTGTACCATGCCAAAGCTTTATCCCTAAGAGAAAAAGGGAAAAGCTGAAGTCGGATGACTTCGTTTCTTACACCATTAAGTTTGACAGTGTTGGTGTATTGAAGAAATTTAGCAAGGTGTTCATCTAGCGTCTCATTCGGATATCCTCCAAATTGATGTGACTCAACCATTTGAATTAGGGACGGTTTAAGCTCGAAATTGTTTGCCTCCACAGTGGGCATTCGTATGGTGGGATCTTGAATAGTAGGCACCGTATAGTCTCGAATTGCCCTTGGAGCAGGAGCAGCTGATTGCAACTGGTTGTTGTTATCATTGTTCCTTGATTTTCTGCCATTGCTCCTCTTCTTTGATTCCTTCTTCTCAGTTGATGCAAGGTTCTTTCAATTTTGGGATCTATGGGTAGAATTTCAGAACTTCTACTTCTTCGCATAAAACCTGCACAGAGAAAGGAAAAATTTTAAACTAAATTTAAACCTAAACTACTAGCAAAGCTGAAGTTAGTCTAATATTAATAAATCCTTGGCAACGGCGGCCAGAAAACTTGATGTGCTGTCTTTAGTATTGAATTTTAAAGCACATTTCTAGCAAGCGTACTAGGTTTTCTATTGTAATATAGCATGAATAAAGTGTCGATCCCACGAGGATTTACTAACTACTAGACAATTATCAACTAATACTAATATCTAGGCAATTGATCTTTTAGAGATGATCAAGTTAAACTATCTTATCTAACTAATTATCTATATGAATGCAATGAGCTTTTTAAAGAGAGGGATATGGTGAAAAGTGGGAAGAAGCAATCCACTTTAAACTATTGCCAATCAACTTGAACTCATGTTATGATAATTAGATTCATGAACATTCATAAGAATTATCAAGATTTAAAAACAAAGTTTGAAAACCTTTTAAACCACAAAACAATTCAATAACTTCCGTTAAATAAATCATTAGTGGAATCAAAATTACAATTATAAATCTCCCGATTCTAATAATTGACTATAATTTTATATTAAAATCTCCTAATTCCTTAGTGAGAAATCAACATAAAACATTGCATTAATATTCATGGACAATTTCTAAAATAGATTAAACTACGCCACTTCCGCAATTGCAATTTAATCTTAATTTATGAATTCATATGAACCCTAATTTCCTTTCCGAGTTATTAGAATTCTTATACACCAAAAACATGATGAATAATCAGAATTCAATATGAATATTTCAAGATTCTAAATATCTCATAACATGGATTCAAAAATCATTTTAGCATGTTTAAAGCTTCATCAACTTCCACAAAAAGGGTTTAGCTACTCATGGATGATGATTTAACAATCAAATAAGAAATTGCAAATGATTTCGTTATGATCAGAATATTCACGTAAATGAATTGCAAGAATAAGAGTAGAAATCACCAATTCAAAATACTAAAGCTTCATTTGCAAATCTTGTATAACTTCAAATATCTCTTCAAAAATCTCTTATGAAATGCCTAATTCTAAGTATTCTAGAGCTACTTGGATTGTGGAGTGGAAGATTGGATTACTGGATACTTGGATGATTCTGAAAGTGAGGGGAAGACCCCCCATTTATAGGAAAAATTTCGTGCAAAACATTGAATGATATTTGCTGTTTCACAATGTACGCGGCCGTTATGGAACTTACGTCGGCGGCTTACAGGCTGCTTATCTTCAAATTGTCCTTTGCACAGGCAGTGCACTGGCAGCCTTTAATATCAGTTACAATGTAGGCCGCTCCTACGCCGGCGGCTTAGATGTAGATCTAGCCGGCGTATGTAGTCAGAAATGAAGCGTTGGGCTGATTTATATGAACGCCGTCCCAAAGCGGGGGCTTTCATGCCGGCGTAGACATTCCAACAGATTTGTCTCTTCAATTTCCTTCAAGTGTTGGATATCTTCATGTCGCTTCAAATCTGTGATGTACGCTGCCTCAAAGCCGGCGACTTAAGTGCCGGCTTTTAATGTAACTCCTTCAAAGCTGGTGATGTTTCATTTCTGGGCTGCCGACCTTCATGTACGCTGGCTGCTTCATCTTCTACGTCGGCAGCTTTGAGCTTGAATATGGTTTGAACTTGTGCTGGGCAAGCTGGCAGTGCTGCAACGGCCTTGGGTATAAGCCGTTAAAAGCCAGCGGCTTTCAATGATAAATTACCGGCCTTGACTTTAATTTTTCCTCTTTTCGATTCAAATTCTCTTGTTTTGATTTCTTTATCCAAATTAGTCCTGAAACATAACATTTAATCAAAAAAAATCCATTCTAGCTCTTTTAAATATCAAGATTTGTATAAAATATGATCTTATCACCTTCTCTATTTGATCTTTTTTCACTCCTAGATCAATAGATGAAGCTGTGAAATGATTCCCATCAAGATCCCACCCTAAAGATTGAGCGCATACTGGGCGAAGGTCTCTCGTAGATACCTCTAAACCTATGAAATATATAAGAGTATGAGCAAAATCCATAGCTTAGTGAAGTAACCAGAAATTAAACACATAATGGTATATTGCATCATGTTTTATTAATCAAATATGCAATGCAATGCAACACTCAAACACATGATTACGCATTATATTTTGGATGACCAAAATTCAAACAGGGTGGGGATTTGCGCTCTCTCACCGGAGCTTAAGAAACTCACAACACTCATCATTAATGCCCAAGAGAATGAAAGAATGTGAATAGCACTTTAATTTAAAAAAAAAAAATCAGTTGACTATATAAAATAGAGAAACTCCCTAAGTATCACCTAATTCACATGAGACAATAGTGGCGCTCCTGTAAAACCAAGTAGTTCCTAGGGAACCCATAAGTTACATGGTTGAATCGGCAAAACCAACCTTTACTCATTGAAAACCCCAATCACATCATGGGCCTTAAACAGTAACACGTGGCAATAATGCTTATATATATATGTAATGTTTATGCAGTCATGCTATGCATGATCAGTTTAATTTCATATCTAATATGGTTTAGTCAAGTCCAAGTGATCAAACAATTCATGGACATTTATCAGCTTCTAAGAAAAATAAATAATCATACATTTGTATTATCGCTTTATTTAGAGTATTTTAACCAATCACAAATCAAACAATAGACATAACCCTAAATCCTCATACAAGCCAATTATTATCTTTTATTTAGATGCAGCTATACCGCATCCACAAACAATGTGAATAAGTCCAAGTTACTTATTGGTCCATAGCAGCAGTCATGAATTATAATAGTCAAAGGGGACGTCGGAGAGATAGTCGAGCTTGCCTATGTATTTGAAAGACATTATAGTATGTGTCAATATTAGAACAGACGTAAGTTGTAGTAAAAATCTAATTCTTAAGTTTAAGGCCTTAAAGTGTTTCGAGCGTCTCTTAGCCATGGGCTTGTCTTAAGCCTATTCTACTTGATTTTCTTCTAATGTTTTGTTGTGTGGGCTTTTGTCTAATTTGCTCATATAATTAGTGTTGACTTAATTTACTCAAATGGGCTTTTTAGGTTTTTCCTTCTTTCTAGTAATTGGTTAGTCTCCTTTATCAACACTTATGAATTTGATTGGTCTATATCCACTTTCATGGGCCATGGGCCTTTTGTATTGGTTCTATATGAGCAACTTCACTTGCTTATCTAGTTGCCCTTATCTATCCATTTATTTACACTAGGCTTTTATAATCCTAATTGGTCACTATTATATTTATTTATAGTTACACCATTGCGGGTCTTAATTTGCCTCATAGGACTAAAATCTATACTCTTTGATTTGGGGTCATTTTCTATTCCTATTGATCCCCTTTATATTTCATGGTCTTTGTGGTGAGTAATTCATGTATTAGCTTTAATTTATTCCTATATCCTTTAATGGGCCGAAATTAACCATTTTAGATTAGGCATTATACTTTTTCCTAATATTGGCTTTAATCTACTAATTTGTTTGATCTTGTGATCATAGACATGGACTTTGGCTAATTTCATCACATTACTCTTATGTGAATTGAACATATGAGCCCCATATCATATTTGCCACTTTTATTTTCTATGTTGATATCATTAGCTAATGCCTTATTTTACTTAATAGTAATATGCCTAAATCCTCATAATCTTGTTTCTACTTATTCTTATACACTTCATTTAAATAATTTGTATTCATTAAATATCAAGGTGTGAGTTTTAGGTAGTTTAAGCCCTAAACTAAAAATTCCATGACCTATGTGGGGGAAGTGATTCATGATTCCAGGTTTGTTTTCTTTATAGCACATAACTTATCGAGTTGACAATTAATTGGATTAGAATATGTGTGGGCTCATTTAGCTCCTTGCTTAAGCCTAATCAAAGTTCCTAGCTTTTAAGGCCCATGTTAGCCCTTTAGCCTTTCTTTTATGGTTTCATCATATTCCTAATGACATATTAAGGCACAAATATCAATTTTAATCCATGTTCATTCCCAGCCATTACATTCATGAATGGTTACGGTATATTAATCAATCTTCCAAGTGATTACACAAGTATGTGACATCTATTTGAATCTTCTACATCATTTATTGTTAGAGATAAGCATAACACTACATACTATTTCATTTTTCTTTAAAGGAAAGAGTAAAAGAATAAAAAGAACTAAAACTTAAATTCGGATCCTAGGGGAGCCTTATGAACCATGATCTCTATAAAGTGGTTATAGGTGGATCTTTGATGCTCTAAGCCTCCTAGGTGTTTGTATAACATGTCTAGGTGTAATAAAGTAAGAAAAACATCATTTTTGCCTTTTTCATGAATGAAACCCTAGCTAGGCATATACCTCATTAATGATGTTTTAATCCCAAAATACCAAGAAATCAAGTTGTAATACACACATAACTTTGGGGTTCCGAATCTTCAAAAGTTTATAACTAACATTTTCTTGTTTTTCCCAACTTATCTTCACTAACTATTACAGAGTTTGGAGTTTCACCTTAGTGATGGTGGAGTGGTAGGTCACCATTCCCTTCTAGGAGTAAGAATCCGAACCTAAAGGGGAAGGAAAAAGAAGAAAATAAGAAAAGTACTTAGAATATGCTTTAGGTTCTTCTAAAGGGAAACTCTTGAGAGCTAAAATAGTTCACCTTGGTGTAAGTCTTAATAGTCTTGTCCCTAGGAGAACCTCCTTTTAGCTTGAAAGAGTGGAATCTTGTATAAAAGGTGTAATTTGTTGCAAAAAGGAAACGAGAAAATAAATGAGAAAGAGACGAAAATAGAGTGATGAGAGAGAGAGAAAGAGAAAGAAAGAGATGAGAGAGAGGCGTGAGAGAGAGATGAGAGAAAAGAGGGAAAGAGAGAAAGGAAGGAAATAAAGGAGAGAGAGATAGAGAGAGAGAGATGTGGGAGGTAGTAGAGAGAATGAGAAAAGTAAGTGGATTAGTAGTGTAAAAAGAGGATATTTATTTGATTTGCCTTGGAAACTCGGATTTTGAAGTGGTTTAAGAAATATGGGAAAGATTAGGCATATATGGAAAATGTACATGCCCTATACTTTTTCACTACTCCTAGGTAGCTAAATGTTGGTTTGGAAAGAGGCATGATTATCTATGTCATAGTACATTGTACTAATGCATTGAATTTTTTGTTTCAACTTGATTTTCTCTAAACTTGACAAAAGAAAAGATGAGTGAGCCATGCTATAAGGAGTGTATGATTAGAGAAGAAATAAAATAGAAATTTTGTTTCCTAACATAACATATATGTGACAAATGACTTAAATTATTTGTCTAATATTTATGAATCGGGTGATGAATTCATTAATTAATTGGAGACAAACGTATTTATCTCTTATGATGTTGCCAAAACAGTACTGATAATTCTTGGTACTGATATCTAAGGTTTTATAGTTATGCGATTAGCTAATACTAGAGTTTGAGCTACACGATTAAGGTTTGGGTTTTAAATTAGGGTTTTCAATCTTAAAACCTTATAATATCATGGTTGAGCTTGAATTTAGGGTTTTAGTTCGTATTTTGTGATTTTGGTGCTATCTCTATTTCAGTTCTAGGTCTTATAAGATGATTTTCGGGTTCCCGGTTTCTTTTTGTGTTACTATATGATATTTGTAGAGTCTTATACTTACAAGGAATCGTTATAGTGAAATCTCTCATGTCACTATTAAGGTTAATTTAGAACAAAAAGTTCCTAGAGTTTTCATGAACCTAACCCCATATCTACCAAACACCAAGAAACCATCATCGAAATAGCAACCAACACTATCCAAACCATTCCCACACCATTTGAGCATTGACTGAACCCTTGTTCACAACCACCTTACGCACCAAACCCAACTCCATGTGCAAGGTCCAAAGTGTGCCGACCCTCTTCAAGTTCATTTGAACTTTTATGTTATGTTTAGCTATTTCCTTAAAAGTGGAAACCAATAGAATTGGACAAAAAGAAAAGAGTGGAATGGAAATGAATGGAATGTTTATTTGTCTTTGGTAACTCATGAATGAAATGAAATGAAAAGAAGAGAAATAAAATTAGTGATTGATAAAATTATCCCTATATCATTTTTTATGAAATATTTGCAAGGAGGGTAAATTTGCAATTGTCTTTATTTTCCACTACTTTTCACCCATTTCTCTCCAAAATTGGAGAGAAAAGAAGTGATTTAAAATGTAGAAAACTTTTTTACCTGTTTCTCTTCTTTTCTACACTTTTCTATTCCAACTTAAATTACTAAACACCATTTTTCTTTCAATTTCCGTTGCTTTCCACTAGTTTCCACACTTTTCATTGGATCGAAACTCAACATTAATTTTCGATGATTTCTGTTTATTTCTAATTATTTTATTTACTATTAGTTAGTATTATTAAGTTTATTTTTACTTTTTATCTAAAAATGTAAACGTACATGTGACCCGACTGCAAATACTGAAAAAGTTTATATTATATTATAGATATTATAAGACATGCGCGGTTTGAAGCGATTCGTACAATATCCGTATTAAAAAAGGACATGGACTTATATAATTTATAACACATATGAGGCGTATTATATATATTATATCGGTTTGTGTTAAGAAAAATATATATCTATAAATATGTATATATGTGTTTGATGTGCATATTCTATTTCTTTTGTTATTATGTCATGTTTAGATAGCCTTCGCAAATATTAGGTTCACTGGATCTGTCGAAGTATCTAAATAAAACCTTAAAGATATAAAATTTGAGAAAAATTAATTACATATTGGGATTACTATTCATTCTATTGTAAATGTCGTTATAGTCATGTTTGCCTTCATTTGTAAACATTAGAAATATAAACTGGGATATAAGATAAGTTAGCACCATTTTTTTATCGATTTAGATTTATTGACAGTTTATTTTTATAAACTTGTAAATATTAATTTTACAAGATATATTAATAAATAGACAAAAATTTTAGCATAGGACTTTAAGGTAGATATAATGAATCGACTCAAACATATAATTTAGATTTGATGGCTATATCTTTGTGAATATTACTTTATGCCTTGTGCAGTTTTAATCAAATGGAGTATAACATATAACTCATGGGCTATAATTAGGAAAAAATAAAAAGAAAAATCAATCATGGATAAGAATTAGAAATTTTAGATTAGTACATAGATGTGATTTTTAATCTCAATGTGATAGTCCTTTTGTGAAGTCGCATGTGACCTTAGTAGACTAGACATGATATAAGTTTCCAAAAATCCAAAAGAAAGAAAAAAAAAAAAAAAAAGAAAGAGGTAAAACAACGTTATTGCTATATCTATATAATTTAAGCCAGAACCCTTTCATTCATCGCACATTTTTATCATATAGTTTTATATGGTAATTTATCAATCTCTCTAATATTATTATTTGTTCATCTTTATAATTTGAGTGAGAAATTTCTCATTCATTTCCACACCCATTTGAAGGAATAATGAAGTATAATTTATCCCATGTTTACTTTAATTCACATTAAATTATGTAATTCCTCTTGATGCTTGGTTAACTAAATTACATATTTCCACAATATGTTCCCAACAATCCCCTTATACGACGTCTATATCTGTTACATATATTTTTCTTTTTATTATACGTTTTTTCTTTTTTGATTAAGACTTTACAATCCCAAGAAGGTATGAAATTTTACTGATTACGTAAGTTTTTTCCTCCTGAAGAGAAATTATTTTAGGATTTATAATTTTTGTTGGGCATTCTCTATTAAACTAACAAAAGAACATTCATTAAGATGATAAAACAAGAAATTATAAAGCTTCAATAACACAGGTAATATACCACTATACAAACAAATGTCATAACTTCTACTGTATAATTTTTAGATATTGCATTGCTAATTACGTGCAGAAGTATGACTTCCTTTTCATTATATTGTCAATTACTTCTAGATATGAAGATGGGCCTAATCATTAAGTACAACATGAACAATATGCGGAATTTGATAAGTAAGATAAATCTAATTATGATTACCATATACGATTACTGTTACGGTATAACATCATCAAACATCATCCCTTTTATATGTTCGCTTTTATTTAAATTAAATACGTTACTTTTCATTTTGCAGAGTGAAAACTATTTCATATGTCAAATTCTGTCTTACTAAGATTTAAAATTCCGTTTTACTACAATTTTTTTTTTCAATTTAATAAGTATAAACTCTTTATTTCATTTACTCCACTATATTTCATTTAATATGTAGTTCTTTAAGACCAAAACTTTTGCAAATAAGTTGTTATTTAAAGAGTTCAACAAATTAATTACCAAGCCACTTAAATGTCTAAATAGAAGTATAATTTGATTAAATAAATTCTCTTTATAATGTCTCATTTGTTTTGTAGGTATATGTTAAGTTTTCGATAAAGCAAAATGATTGTGATTACGATTCATGTGTTATAAACTTTGTAATAAATAGTTACGGTGTATTAGAGTGTTATTTCATTAATCTTTTGATTTTTGCATGTGTTTTTTATGCAATTTATGTAATATTTTTAGTTTCTTCCTTCGTCTACTGATATTGCATGCAATTAACTTTAACTATGTTGTTCATTGTAGAAGTCCATTTTTTTATCAGGTGCATCGTCTGCTAGTAGAATTTTAATTGCCATGTTATACCATATGTAGTAGGTTCTAGCATGATCATATTTGTTATAAATTAGAAACTACCAATAAGGATTGTGACATGTTTGATGTCTGGTATGCTTGGATGTGGTAATATATTGTTTGTATAGTTTTAGTAAATAAAAGATACCTATAGATTTTTCTTAAGACAATTAAAGACCTAAAAATTTAAAATTTGTAAAAGATAAAAAAAAAAAAAAAAAAACTCAAGCCCTATTCACTTTGCCAATACCTTTTTAAATTGTAAATTTGTGATTGTTAATAGACATCATAGACATAGATGCCATTCTTGCCGCACTATAGAGGTTTCTTTTATATATTTTCCTTATCTATCTTGACTAAAGCTAAAAATGAGAAACTACATAACAATAAATTTTTCATCTCTTTTTACCTTTCCCATATATGGGTTACATATATAGAGGTTTCTATGATCCTGTCGATGAGATTATCCAATTAATCATTTAACAGTTAAAATAAATATAGTATTTGGAATATTAGCTATTTTAGTAGTTCAATCACGATTGGGTATGGTGTGAGCCGTTAGATAGTAACGAAATTAATCTCATCAAAATTAATAATAGAACTATAGAATTTCTTTACATATAAATAAAAATTTTTGTTGGCTTATATATATATATATATATATATGATATCACATAATCTATTTTTCTAAATTAGCAAAAATAATAAATGGGGGTTTTCAAAAATTAAGATATTTTTTGGAATTTTCAAAATTATGAAATAAAAATTAGGTATTTTTGGACTTTTTTAGATAAAAAAAAATAAGAAATGGATAACAACTTAAACTTGGCGGTATTAACAAATTAAAATAAAGCAACACACTAAAAATTTTATAAAAGTCAAAACAAACTATTGGAACCTAATTCTGACTATCAAATACTAAGCACCAAACGGGTAGCCATAAAAATAAAAACCTTTAGGTATTTTCAAAAAAAATTAAAAGTATATATTTTAAGTGTATTTGTATGAATAAATAGTGGCTTTTAAAATCATGAAAAAAATAAAGTAAGAAAAAAAATATGCGTTTCTCCTTTAACACCTTGTTTTCTAAAAAGTTAAAATATCTAAAATTTTTCATAAGAACTAAAAGGTAAGTTCTTTTTTATCAATATTAGCACATAATATTCAAAATTTCCTAAGCCCATAAAAGCCTAGATAATCTTTAAGGTTTTAAAATATGAAATATCCAAAATTCTCACTTAGCTAATTTAGAAATGACTTAATAGAATAATACAACAGGTATAAATTTTGAACTAAGATAAGATAGTTTAAATGAATAAAAGAAGTAAATAATAGGATATTATTATACAAAATGATATAATTAAATTAGTAAATAGATTAAGTTGAAATTGAGGTTTCAAATTATCCCTTCTAAATTGTCTAATTGTTATTTTTATCTATTTCGACAAATTGAAATTTATAATCTCATCCAATTTTTCAATTAAAACCCCTTTTCTTCAATTACAATCCCCTAAACCTTCAAATATGTAATTTAAATGTTTAGTAAACTCTTGAATCCTTGAACTTTAATTTAATTTTCATTTTGTAAAATCCCTCTAGTTTTTTAATTCAACTACTTATTTAAAAAAAAAATCAATTTTTAAGCTTAGACTCAAATTAAATAACAATTTCTTATAAATTCAGTTCCTAAATTAGTTTTGTAATTCAAGATATTAATTTTATTATATAGCTTTTCAAATTATTTTCTAACTGTTTACGATACTCAAGAAAATCACTTAAAAGTTGTAAACCTAATGCCGTTATCCCCTAAATATCCTTAAATATCTTTTTATTCTTCTATTTCATTTCTTTTTCCTTTGACTTTTTGAGCTGCCATTTTCTTTCTTTTCTCTTTTCTTTCTCTTTTCCTCTCTATGTTTCTCCTTCTTCATCTTTTTCTTCTCCTCTTCTTTTCTTCTCTACAAATCAAACCTTAGGTCTCATTTTCAATGAGATTAAAAGAGAAATAGAAGATGAAAAACAAGATAGAAGATGGAAAACAAGCTTATAGCAGCTTCATCCACTAGAAAAGAGGAGTAACAAAGAAGATCAAATAACTTGTTTTAGCTAAACAAGTAAGTTAATTGTTTTCTGGAATTGATTGCTATGTATGAATGATTTAGATAAATAAGTAGTAAATAGATGTAGAAATTATAATAACAAGGATAAAATTAGTGAAATATAAGCATATGTGTTAAACCTCATATGTGTATATATCTATAAACTAGGTGTTTGATTAAATGATTTGAAGGAATTTGACATAGAAATGTTTATAGAAGTGTTATAAGTTATGAAAATGGGTTTGTATGTTGATTTTGTAGTGCTTTTGTTGAAATATGATACTTATAACTTGATAAAATTAGGGTAAAAAGATAGAAGAAAAACGTAACTTTGATCCCTTATGCATTACGGGTGTGATACAGCTCATGAAACACATCAAGCTCAGATTATAGGGTGATCACAGGCATGATGAAGACCATCATCTTCTGTAATAATGGATTATCAAATAATACAGCCTAGATCACGGCCGTAACAAGGGGTATGATCTCCTTTGATCATATTTTCTTTCCTGATGCTCATGATGGCCATCATAGATGTTACGATGCCTGTGATGGCCATCACAGCCTCTATCATGGGTATGATGAGGGCGGATATAAGGATCACAACCCTCATCATGGGCATAATCCCTTCCTTAGTACCATTCATATAAAAAAAGAAAGAAAGATGAAATAAATTAGATGAAGACGAATAAAAGATATGATATGTTAGAAATTGTATAAATAGAAATGAACTAGGAATATGTTATAGAATTACTAACTAAATTAAGTTAACATGAGTTTTAAGTATAAAATGAATTCAATTAATAATTTTAAATTCAACATAGCTAAATGAACCTTATTGAGTTAAAATGAATTTGATCTATTAAGTTTAACCAACTTGGTTAAGTTCAGTTCTGTTTATATAAATGTAACTTGATATGTAGGGTAAATAAATAAACTTAACAACTAACTAGATTTAACATGAGATTTAGATATAAATTGAGTTTAGTCAATAAAACTAAGTCCAACTTAACCTAATGAACTTTAGTAAACTAAAATATAGATTGATTAAGTCTAATCAACCTGGCTAAGTTGAGTTAACATAGGCATAATAACTTGTAATTAGTTTAGATTAATATGTTATGTTAAACTATGAAGAATAAAGGGAGTATGCTTTTCAAATGTAGTTTGCTTGAAAATGAATATATTGAAAGTGAATAATATGATAATGTTTTTATAATAAAAATGTATAAATAAAGGAAAATAAATAATTTGACAGACAATGGAGAACTGTCTGTATCTTGGCAGGGTGATTTTCATAGCCATGGTAGGGTTCCTACCTAGTGTCTAATCAAATAAGTTTTAACATAAGTTTGATGTAAGTTAATAATTAATTTATTTTCTTATATGAATTTATATCTTAAAAGATGTTTGCCTCTGAACCTGTCTTCTAATTTACCTTCTAGTTTTGTTTGGAAAGCAGGCGTCATATAAGGTACGCAGTGACATATATGGTGTTTGCTTTAGATAGGCATACATCATAAATGAACTAAAACTAAAAGATAGCTTGAATAATTGAGTATTGCTTGTGCTTGTGTCATTGAATCCAATCCGAAGAGCGACAACCTTGTTGGTGATGCTAACACGGTAGTTAGACACTTAGGCCACCCCTTTGCCATGATACAGTTGTATGCCATGATGTAATGACAATGCATAGGTAGCTCGGCGGGTAATCAGTAGGGTAAATTGTATCAGGATAACGTCTACTTATGTTAAGAGGAATGTAATATAGTATGGCTTACATTTATGGGACCAGCTGAGCCATATTATATTACGAACTAGGATAAGTAGAGACACATAACTTATGTAAACCCTAAATGAAGCTATTCTCTCTTTTTTTGTTAGATATAAATACCCAAGCTGCTTATATCAATCCCCTAGGCAATTGCTATTACTCAAGACCCTCAGATTCCTAGAGGCATGTTATCAGAGTGTGAGTGATCTAGTCTTGATTTGTTTCACTTTAATTTAATGATATAAAATGTTGATTGATACATTGCATTAGTTAAAACTCGTATGTCATCTTGTGTATATTTGTGTTACTGCTATATTAAGCTTTGGCTCATTGTTGTTTTCTTTCCAAGTATTGATTGGATGATGTCATTGATTGAATCAAGTTTGGGTGAATGTGGAAGAATTTTTGGATGACTAAAGTATGTTAGGAACGACAGATTTGTTTTGTTTTAATTGGTTAAAGAATTGGATTTACCTTTTTAAGTCTATATATTCTTCAAGGGCTTTGTAGAGCCCATGTTTTGTAATGGGCTTTTAAAGCTTTGTTTTACCATCAAGAAAAGTATATGAGATACCTAATGGTATAGTTTTGTTTATGAGAAAGTTGATCTAGTCATGTGAGTAGAAGATAGAAATGTTTTTTTTTTAATTTATTTTTATTGCAACTAAATCTAGTTGTCTCCAAAATCTAATTAAACGATTTCATAATTTTAAAATTGGCTAGTAGTTATTCAACATAAGCAATTTCTTTAGGATTCACTTGAGTGTATTATACATGAGTATTATACGCGACGACTATATATGCTCAGACCTTGTTTTAGGCATCATAATTAAATGGTATCAGAGCAAATGTTTATCTAGAATATATGCTGACGCATAATGAATTAAGATGCATTCTAGAATTGAAGAGTTGCCTATGGGGAAAAACTTAGGTATTCGATTTGTGTGTTTATTGTTTTGTATTGATTAATAAACTATTAGTTTAAAATTTAATGAAACTAATTAATCATGTTAAATTAAATCAACTTGTCTTAAATTTACTTTTGTTGATATCTTAAATGGAATTAACCAAAACAGCATATGATTTGTTATGTGTATAATGTTATGTGATATGTATGTACCTTTTGTTATATGTTTCGCTTGTAATATGCTTGTGAATGCTATCTATTGTTGTTTGTTTGGATTAGATTTAAATTAGGATAATTATGTGATTTATATGTGTGTATGTCTTGTTGTATAGTTGTTTGTGAAATGTTTGTAAGTGTATGTTTGATGCTTGTTTGTAAATGAACTTAATTCAAATACGACTAAATGTAAGTAGAGCACAGATAACTTAGATAAACATTAGGACTTGTCCCCCAAATCCTTTAAAATTGGAAATAGAATCTAATGCTTGCGAGTTACACAATGGTGTTTTTGTATTGATAAAATGATAGATCATAATAGGGATTTTCCCTTGAACTATACTTATCGGTATGTCGATTAAACAAGGACATCAAAATGAAAAGAAAACTTAAAATTTCAAATTAACTTTAACATCTCCAAGTTTATTAAGTTGATAAATGTATATCCTCAAAGTCTAATGAATTGACAACAAAGAATTTCTATATAAATTATCTAGAATTAATTCAAAAATTTTCTAAAATGAAAAGATAAGTTGTTAATAGTAATATAGTGACAAAATAGAAATTCTAAATCAATTGTCAAAATGAAATTTCAATGGTAAGCACATATAAATTGTGGAAATTGTTTGCGAAAAAAAGTTATTAAAAATTGATGTACATATAAATGACAATAATGAAAAATCTTAATTATGATTTTGTTACAGTAAAATTACTAATAAAAAGCTACAAAACATAATGTTATTGATAATTGAAAGAATACGATTACTATATGTTTCATATGCACATTGTCATATATATTTAGATAAGGATGGAATAACGAATCTACAACCTTCAATGGTTAAGTTGTCGTATTGTGTCAGTTGGTATCATGTCGTCATTTGTCTTTGTAAGTGAAGAGTTAAGAAAAGTCGGGTCAAGTTGAGTTAGGGTTGGCACTCGTCCATGTTGAGTTTGAGTCTTGTTCTAAAATGATCCGACCCTTAGGATACTAAAGGATGTGGTTGTTTCGCCTCACACATCACCTCAAAGCAATATATGTAAGGCATTCCATCATTAAGTGGGTTTCTAATTATGTTTTAAACTAAGAAATCATTATTAATCTTTATAAAAATTCCCAATGGAGTAACATTTGATTATTCAGTGTTTGGGTTCATCAAAACCTATAAATTCAATTTGTTTAGAAAATAAGTATCACAAATAGTCATTTATAAATATTGCCCATATGGCCCATCAAATAAGCATGACTTAACCACAAAACATTTGGACTTAAAGATTCATTTCAAATCGAAAAAAAAAATCCTTGATTGTTACTTGATTACAATTATCCAAATTATAAAACATGATTACAATAAAACTTTTACATGAAAAAGGCTTATAAAACCCATGTCTCGTGCATTGCCATTTAACGTAGTCATCCTGCGTAGCACTTATCCCCATCGTACTACCAATAGAACTTGAAATATTAAAGAATGAGCTACGAAGCCCAATACATAGTAAGATAAGCACACACAACATGTCACACACTTCTAATCTAATGCATCAACCACAATTTAGTATATTTAATTTAAAGTCAACAAATAAGGTATCACCAGTGTCCTAAAAATACCAACATGCATAAGAGTACTTATGACTCCCACCAAACAAAAGGAGTAGGTTTGCCTCAGCAAATCATGCACCGAAGAGGGGGGGTTCGATAAGTCCCCAGTACTTACCGGAAAGAAAATAAGGAAAATAGTCTCGTCCGGATCATCTCCTCACAAGTGCTACCGACGAGCATAGTCTATTGCAACGTTTTATGCTGGAGCACATACTTTCGTATAACTTCATTGCAACTTCACCCCATCTCCTAGTCAACTACCTGATCTCAGAAATTTCCCTATCAACTATCCGTCGAGCCCAACCACCCATCGTGGGGCCTAAGCGCCTATCAACTATCGCATCATCCCAAAATTACAATCAGACTTGCAATCTAGTCCAGGGGTACCACTTCTGGAAAGCAGTAATCAATACTCAATTAAGTCGAGTTTAAATTATTAGTCCGATTATTAAAACTATCTTAGCAAGCAACACGCAATTACTGCGTACCTATCAATTGGTTTGAGCTTTCAAATCCATTATGAAGCTCAATGTTCAATAACTGCTCACAATTGAAGTAGGGAATTAGTTCAAGTTTTACTACTTTTATTTCATTTATATTGTTTGTTACATCTAGGTCACTCTAATTTAACCATATCTACTCAAAGATAATGTTTAAAAGGTCATTTGTTTCATCTAGCCAAGTTATCTAGTCAATTATGTAGGCAAGGGTCAATTTTGGAGCTTAAGTTAACCAACCCTTAGTGGGTCTCGATTCTTGACCTTTCAAGAATGGATTCCCATAGTCCATTAATCTCGTTTAGTTCTTAGTGTCCTACTCTGATTATTAAGTATGAATTACTTTCATTCATATGAGATATTTGGATTGAATGTGTTTGGAGGATGTACACCATAAATAGAGTATTATAGCCTTGTAAATACGTATTTTGAAGGTCTTCAAAGGTCATTTAAGGTCAAGGGAAGAATCGGATCAAGTTTCATGTGATTCCGGTAAGAAAAGGTGAAGTTAAGAGGGGTTGGCAGGAAGCACAAGTGGTACATAGGGTAATGTATTACCCTGTGTTCTGGTATACGGCTAGTACATGGGAAATGTATCTCCTTGTGTTTCTTCTTTGTTTAGGGGTCAAAGAGAAGCATAGGGGAACACGACTGCTTGTATTTCCCCATGTTCTTTTGGGTTTTAAGGCATTTTTGGAGATAGAGAGAAGCACAAGGGGAACACAAGTCATCCCATCGTGCTTTTCTGGGATTGTTCTTTCCTTTGTGATTACGGACAGGGAGAAGCATGGTGGGAAACATGACCTTGTGTTCCCATCATGCTGTTCAGGTTTTCACTTGTTTTTCGTGTTTTAAGGATGAGAATAAAGCATGACTCAAACATGGCATCATGTACTAGTACTGCTTTTTCTAGGTTTCATGTATTTTTGTCCAAATTTGATATTTTCATCAGAAACACAGTCTAAGGACAAATTTTGGGTGATCTTAAAGGCATTAGATGATCATGTTTACGTCTAGACTTAACTATATTCATCTTTAGCATGCTATAACAGGATTAATCCAAGGTTAAAGCTTAAAACATCTATTTTTGACAACAACACTAATATCTTTATGGTTTTTCTACAATTTCACAACACGTTCATCAAGATTTCATTATTTTACCTCGCTAACTTCAACTTATAACAAAACCTAACCCTCAAAGCATGCTTATTCTCCAGTTTACACCATTAAGATAGTTTAATCTTCTTTTTTATTGAAATTCCTTAGCATAAATAATTAGTCTCAGACCTTACCTTACTTCAAAGTATTGTTCCTCCCTTGTTTTAGCTGGAAATGATGATTCTAAACTCCAAAAATCACTCCAACACTTGATTTCTCACAACCCACATCATGAACCAACATACGTAAGTCAGATTTCATGCTTAAAATACCGAAATACTCACATTATTACTTCATGCTCTTTGTTTTCCTCATGTCGAGACACTATATGAGCTAATTAGTGCTACACTTTAGCTAATCCTAATCATTTACCACTAAGAAGGAGTGAAGGTTTTAGAGAACTTTACCGTAGGTATTAGGAGGGCTTCATGAAAGTGGAAGGAGGTAGGAAAAAAAAAAAAGAGAAAAGAAAAGGGATATTTATATGGGAGAGGAAAGAGCAGATTTAGGGTTTTAGACAAAGAGAAAGGGTCTCCTTTTAAGGTTTTTGCCATATGGCATGATTCAGTGCATCTAGATCTTACATATGCAAGACCCTTAGCTAATTTTAGAAGGTTTATTGTTTTTAATTGACCTTTTGGGCTAATAATAATTTAAATATATCAACCAAGTTTAATTTGTTCACGAATTTTAAATTTTTAATATGCGTTAAGTTTTTTATCAAGGGTAAAATCATCATTTTGCAAAATAAAGGTTTCAATAAGATCGTTTTGATTTTCTTACATAAATTTTCATTTAAAGAGTTTATATGAACTTATAATTTAATTTATTTTGGTATTTGCATTGCTTTTAGATTTTCAATATTTAGGTTTTCGATTTAGGCTAATTTAGGAATTTTGAACAAAAAAATTAGTAGGTTAAATTTATACATAAATCGAATTTCTTTTCATTGACTTTATTTAATTTTGATTTCTTATGATTGGTGTTTGGATTATTTCATATTCAGTAGAGTAAGTGAAGGCTGAATAATGGCTAAACTAGTTCCTACTGTTTTATATATGCTACATTGCATGAAATATTAGTTGTATAAAGTTAAATAAGCAATTAAAAATTAAAATTGTGTCATCTAGAAATAAAAGATGAGTAAATAGAGATTTTAAAGGAGAAATAAAACAAAAAAGTTAAATCGTTGAAACCCCAATGCTTTTATGAAAACGAAAAGAAACATTAAATAAAAGAAACTATCTATTAGTAGATAAACTTGAAACATATAAACAATTACCAAATAATTCAAAATTTCTTTCAAAATAAAAAATAATAACAAAAATTGGATGAAAAGTAATTAGAGTAGTATAGCAGAAGCATAATGGACAAATAAATACAAAGATAACTGAAATCTTTGAGTAAATAAAGTTAAAAGTTAAATAAAATGTCTTACCATAAATAGTCAAGTGAATTTTGAGAACGAAATTCTTTTAAGGGGAAAGAATGAAACATCCGAAATTCTCACATAGCTAATTTAGAAATGATTTAATTGAATAATATAAATAGGTAGTTAATTTTGAACTTAGATTATATAGTTTAAATGAATAAAAGAAGGAAATAATAAAATATTATTAGACAATCTTATATAATTAAATTAGTAAATAGATTAAGTTGAAATTAAGATTTCAAATTATCCCTTTCAAATTGTCTAATTGTTTTATCTATCTATTTCGACAAATTGAAATTCATAGTCTTTTCCAATTTTTCAATTAGAATACCTTTTCTTCAATTACAATCCCCTAAACCTTTAAACATATAATTTAAATGTTTAGTAAACTCCTAAACTCTTGAACTTTAGTTTATTTTTTTTCCTAAAATCCCTATGATTGTTTAATTCAATTGCTAATTTAAAAACATTAGTTTCTAATTTTAGACCCAAACTAAATATCTGTTTCTTACAAATTGAGTTCCTAAATTAGATTTGTGATTTAAGATAATCAAATTTTTATTATATAGCTTATAAAATTATTTTCTAATTGTTTACGATACTTAAGAAAATCATCTGAAAAAGTTTTAAATCTAATACTCTTACCCCCTAAATATCCTTAAATATCTTTTTGTTCTTATCTTTTATTTATTTTCCCTTTGACTTTTTGAGCTGCCATTTTCTTTCTTTTCCCTTTTCTTTCTCTTTTTTTTTTTTCTCTTTTCCTACATATGTTTCTCCTTCTTCTTCTTTTTCTTCTCTTATTCTTTTCTTCTCATCAAATGAAAACTTAAATCTCAATTTCAATAAGATTAAAAGAGAAATAGAAGACAAAAAACAAGACAGAAAATGGAAAACAAGCTCAAAGTAGCTTCATCAACTATAATAGAGAAGTAGCAAGAAGATCAAGTAACTTGTGTGAGCTAAACAAGTAATTTAATTGTTTTCTTGAATTGATTGTTATGTATGCATGATTTAGATAAATTAGTAGTGAATAGATGTAGGAATTATGATAACATGGATAAAATTAGTGAAATATAAGCATATGTGTTAAACCCTAGATATGTGTATATATGTGTAGACTAGGTATTTGATAAAATGATTTGAAGGAATATGATATAGAAATATGTATAAAAGTGTTATAAGTTATGATAATGGGTTTGTATGCTTGATTTTATAGTGCATTTGTTGAAATATAATGCTCATAAGTTGATGAAATTAGGGTAAAAAGATAATGGAAGAATGTAACTTTGATCCCCTATGCATCATGGTCATGATATAGCTCATGAAACATACTGAGCTCATATTATAAGGTGATCATGGGCATGATGAAGTTCATGATCTTCTCTAATAATGGATTTTCAAACGATACGGCTTAGATCATAACTGTGATGAGGCATGTGATCTTCTCTGATCACATTTTCTTTCCTAGTTAAGGGCATGACAAGGCCCGTGATGATTGGAGGCTGTGAAAAAAAACCAATGAAACCAAAAAACCGAACTAAAACCATAAAACCAATCCGAAAAATATGGTTAACCGGTCTATTGGTTTTAGTTCAGGATTACGGTTTTATTTTTTTTTCGGTTTTCGATTTTGGTTTCGGTTTGTAACCACAAAAAACCGATGGTGACCGATTAACAGTTTCAATATTTATAAGTATATTATATATATAATTTACATATACATATAATTATTTTTTAAAATATATATACATATGATTTACATATACATAATATTCCTTGGATTTCAATTAAAATACTATTTCCCTTGTTTGATGGTGTTAATGTGGTAATTGATTTGGTTTGATTTATTGATATGGATACATCCAAAAGTTTGTTTTTTCTCTTTTCCTTAGTTTGATTTTTTTTATCTCTTATAATATATATAATAATCTAAAGAAAAACTCTATGGTAAAAGTTAAAAAAGAAGTTTGTTGAAATTATCAATTTGATTTGTTGAAACAATTACGTAAAATGGTTAAAAACTGAAAACTAAAAATCGAATAAATTAACCGAATAAAATGGTTAACCGTTTATAATGAATCGATTAAGATCGAGATATTAAAAAACCGATAATTACGGTTGGGTTTAAAAAATAGAGCCACGGGTTAACCGATCCGTGAACACCATCATAGGCATGATGAGGATCACGGCTCCCATCATGGACGTGATCCATTCACTAGTACTATTCATATGAAAAGAAAAAGAAAGAAGAAAGAAAGAAAGATCAAATGAATTAAATGAAAGACGAATAATAGGTATGCTACGTTAGAATTTGTATAAATGGAAATGAACTAAGAATATGTTATAGACTTAGTAACTAAATTATGTTAACATCAGTTTTAAGTAGAATGAATTTAATTAACAATTTTAAGATCAACATAGCTTAACGAACCTTATTGAGTTAAAATGAATTAGATCTATTAATTTTAATCAACTAGGTTAAGTTAAATTATGTTTATACAAATGTAACTTGAAACTTAGAGTAAATTAATAAACTTAACAAATAACTATATTTAACATGATTTAGATATGAAATGAATTTAGTTCATAAATCTAAGTCTAACTTGACCTGATGAACTTTAGTAAACGAAAGTGATCTAGATTGATTAAGTCTAATCAACCTAGCTAAGTTGAGTTAATGTAGGCTTAATAACTTGTAATTGACTTAGATTAATTTGTTAGGTTAGACCATGAAGAATAAAGAGAGCATATTGTTTCAAATGTAGTTTGCTAGAAAATAAATAATATGATAATGTTTTTATAATAAAAATGTATAAACAAAGGAAAAGAAATAATCTAACAAACAATGAAGAGCTGTCCGTATCTTGGTTGGGAGATTTTAGCCATGGTGGGGTTTCTACTTAGTGTCTGATCAAATAGGTTTTAATATAAGTTTGATGTAAGTTAATAATTAATTTAATTACTTATATGAATTTAATATCTTAAAAGATGTTTGCCTCTAAACCTATCTTCTAATCTACTCTTTGGTTTTGTTTGGAAAGTAGACATCATATAAGGTATGCAGTGATATGTATGTTATTTGCTTAGGATGGCATACAACCTGAATAAACTAAAACTTAAAGACGGCTTGAATAATCGATTATTGCTTGTGGTTGTGTCGTTGAACCGGTCTAGAGAATGACAACCTTGTTGGTGATGCCAACATGGTAGTTAGGCGCTTAAACTACCCCTTTACCATGATGTAGTCGTATGCCATGATATGACGACAATTCATAGGTGGCTTGACTAGTAGCCAATAGGGTAAACGGTATTAAGATAACGACTACTTAGGCTCAGAGTGATGTAATATAGTATGACTCACGTTTATGGGACTGGTTCATATTATGGACTAAGGTAAGTAGAGATGTGTAACGGTTGTGAACCCTAGATAAATCTATTCTCTCTTTTCCTATTAGATATAAGAAATATAAGTATTCGGGCTATTTATATCAACCTCCTGAGCAGTTACTGTTACTCAGGACCCCCATATTCCTAGAGGCATATTATCGGAGCGTAAGTACTCTAGTGTTGATTTGTTTCACTAAAATTTAAAGATATAAAATGTTGATTGATGCATTGCATTACATGAAGCTCGTATGTCATCTTATGTGTGTTTGTGTTATTGTCATGCTGGACTTTTGCTCATTGTTGTTTTCTTTCCATGTGTTGATTGGATGATGTTGGTGATTGAATCGGGTATAGGTAAATCTGGAAGAATTTGTTAATGAGTGAAGTGAGTTAGGATCATCGAATTTGTTTTGTTTTAATTAGTTGAAGAGCTGGATTTATTTTTTAAATTCTTTATAGTCTTTAAGGGCCTGGTAGAGCCCATGTTTTGCAATGAGCTTTTAAAGCTTTGTTTTACCATTAAAAAAAAAAAGTATATAGATACCTGATGATATGATTTTGTTTATGAGATAGTTGATCTACTCATGTGAGTAGTAGATGGAAATATTTTTATAAAGTTTGTTTTTACTGCAATTAAATCAAGTTGTTTTTAAAATCTAATTAAACAATTTTAGATTTTAAAATTGTCTGGCAATTGTTTAACATAAACAATTTCTTTAGGATTAGCCTGATTGTGTAATATACAAGTATTATGCATGGCAATTAATATGCTTAGACCTTGTTTCGGGGCATTATAAAATAACAGTCCTTAGACTCAATTTCTCCTTTTTCATGCAGATTAGTGATCGAACTAAAAATCAAACCACTCTTTGATTTTTGGTTCACCCTTTATTTTTCCAACTTTGGTTAGTGATAACTCTAAACTAAACTATTTTCAAAAAATAAAGCATTAACAAAACTTTGTTGGTTTTCTAATCAAGTGTTCCATATTAATGAGTTTAGTTTAATATGCTTGATACCTTTAGGTGCATAGGAGCTGAATTTAAGCTCTACGCTCATTTGGATTAAGATTCATAAAATCGCTAAAAATGGGTGATATCTTTTAAGATCCATGTTGCACAAAGCTATTCTTGAAGATAGTAAAGGTTAAAGGAGAAGAAAGAGCTGCTAATAACATTTTTACCAGAACTTCACAAATCTTACACATGCTTGTAAAGATTGCATGAAAGTCAAAATTAGGTTAAAGAGAGAAAGTAAGTTCTATGAAGTACTTGGTGGAAGGTAGAGTCAAACTTTGAGAGTTTCAAATAAGGAGTCTATAAATTTTGAAAATTTTCATTATTTTCTGGTCAATAAGTAACTATGATAGAGTTGAGTCTTTATTTAGCAATTATAGCTGTAGAAAACTTTACTTTTGGAAAGGAAATACAAAAGGCATAATCATATCTCATATCTATATTGATTTGGAATATTAAAGATGCTTGAGCTATTATTTAGAATAAAAGTATTACTTAATAAGTGTATTTTCTTGGGTAAGTTTCATTAACAGTACCTAAAATTTTTTTATATAACAGAACTGTATATAAATAAAAAATTTTTTCCCACAAAAATATCCCAACATTTTAAATCTTACACCCATGGTATTTTTTGCTAAATCCGGCCAAAACTTCGGCATCTTGTTAATGTGGACAATTATTACTCCTAGAAAAATAATTTCTCTCTCCTACTTATTTATTTATTTATTACTTTCCTCTTTCCCTCTCTTCCCTTCTATCTATGGTGCTTCTTCTTCTTCTAATTGTTTCTGTTTGACATGTGTGATCGCCTCATAGATTCCCTATTCAGTTCCATTCTCTTCCTTTTTCTTTTCATCAATACCCACTAACATTGATTACAGTTAGATTTGAACCCAGAAATCGAGCTCACTAAGTGCTAAATCAAACCCATGTATTTAGTTCTTTTTCCTCTCAAGTAATTGATAACTCGACACTAGTTCCTAAATTTGTACAAAAAACCTAAGAATTCAAGGCTCTTCTTTTTTTTTTTTTTTTTGTTAAAATGATTTGAAACACACAAAAAGGATTAGGGAAATTTGGAGACTTCAGATGCAATCAACTAGGTAAGAGGCTAATTCATGAAAACACATAGAACCAATATAAGAATACAACAGAAAAGGAATGAATGAAGGATATGAACACAACACATAGTGATATTAGAATTCATAAAACTCCCACATCACTCTTGTAAGCACTTTAAGGAACAATTTACCTTTTCCAAAAGAAAATCAAGAATTTAATGAACCCCCTGAGAAATCTAATTTGTATAAATATTCCCATGAACTAAAGCATACATTATGTATATGTATATGTTTTATTCTAGGTATGTTTTTTTGCTGTAAATCTTATTCTTCGAGTGTTGAGATCCACATACCACCACTTGGTGCTCTTCAAGTTTCGCATAGATGAGTAATGAAGGTTTAACAACTAAACAAAAAAATATATGATTTTTTTTTTTTAATAATGGAGGTTTCTTGCATAGTTTCACAACTTTTTCATGGAAGTGGGTTTAACACCCATGATTCAAAATTCTATCCTTTTATCAAAAATCAATGCTTTAGGTACAATGGGTGATGATGAAGTTGTTGTGTTTGGTGATCTTTTGTTTTGATTTTCCTTTCTCTGGGGAAGAAGAAAAAGAAGAAGAAGTGGTGCAAAGAGAGAGAGAGAGAGAGAGAGAGAGAGAGAGAGGAAAGTATAAAGGAAAAAAAAGAAAAGAAAAAATGGCTAAGTTGGAAGAATTATTTTTTTTAAGAGTAATAATTGTCCATGCTAGCAAAGTGCTGGAGTTTTTTTGGCTGGATTCTGCCAAAAATACTATGGGTGCAAGATTTAAAAAGTTCAGATATTTTGTAGTAAAAATTTTGTTCAAGTACAATTCTATTATATCGAAAAAGTTCAGGTATTATCAGTGAAACTTACTTGTTTTTTTCTCTTATGAGAAAATTATTTTCTTTTAATATTATTTTTAATATATCAAGATTATACCGTGATAGTTTTGATCTCTAATATAAATATGTTACAAGCCAAAAGTGGAACTATTATTACCCATCATCTAACACTAACACATATTGAACAGGAATGAATTTTATTATTCTTAAGTGTTTTTTTGCTAAACTTTAATACTATTTGTAATGTCTTAACCCATAAATAATCAATAGTTAAGTCAATAGTTGACTAAAGAGTTTTTCAATCACTTTACTCAAAAGTTTCTAATTAATATTGATTTGATGTTCACTACCATGATTTATAAACCAATTTTAATTCTCTCCCAAAATCTATATATGAATTTGATCATGTGGAATGACAATATATGTTTTGCTAGGAAATTAACCAAAAGCTTTCAATTGCTTCTTGCAAGTCATATGATAAACTAATATTTTCATGAGAGACACCTTTTAATGTCTTTTATTTTATTAATATAGATAGAAGTTTATAATTCTTTTTATGGAATCCAAGTACTTGAAAACATTTAATCTATAAACTTAATCATATGTCTATGATATCAACCACAACAAATATTCACTTAAAGTATCTTTTTTTTTTCCCCTTTTTACTAGAATCAAATCACTATATGCATAGCACATCACAAATTTGTAATTACTAATGAATTTTACTATATAATAATGCAATCCAATGTAATTTGGGGAATTGAGAATGTTGAATAGCAAACTTCCAAGAGTAGTCAATTGGACACAAAGATAGTTAATTTAGCTCAATTGTGGTAAATTCATTCCCACTCATTGTTACGAAGTCTTAGAGGTAGTCAACTAAGGAATCATGGAGACTACTTTCTATATCCTTATTTAATTTCATTTTTGACATGTTCCCTAACCTAGCTTAAAGTTAATAGGGTTTACTTTATTAAGTTTACAATTAGCTACTTAGTCCCATGAAAGTTAGCTTTATGCCAATGCATTAGCTTAGAGAAATCTAAGGAAAATGCCGAATTTGGTACCCAAACTTTGGTAGAAAATTCAATTAGGTAATTGAAATTTGAAAAGTTTAATTTATTATCTAATTAAGGTTTTTGTGAGAACAATCACTACCTCCCTATACTCTATTAACATTATCTATCTACATGGTTTTAATAACCAATGCTAGGTTGACACATGTCACTAGCATAAAAAAACCTAGAAAAACAAGGAATGAGAGAGAGAAGAGAAGAAAAGAGAAATAGAGAGAAGGAGGAAGAAAAAGAAGAAGAAGAGGCAGAAGAAGAAGAAGCTTAATTAATCATCAACTACACTACCATGGAAGAGGCTCAAAGGTTTGGTGTATGCACTGACTTAGTTAGGATGTTGCTAGTTTTGATTACATAACTAGGTTTGTTAACTTTGATATGGTCGTTTTGCAGTGATGAGGATTAGCTGAGAGTTTGGATTTATGACATGCTTGTTGAGTTACGATTTTGTATGAGTATGTTCAAATGGTATTTAAGTCAACAAGATAGAACTTAACGTAGAGGCTTCAATGGATTTGGGGTTTATAATGTTCGATGATAGGTTTGGTTTTTGTTAAGTGTAAACCAACAACTTTGATTTTAATTTGAGTTTCCAGGTTATATTGAAGATTGGCTATGAAGGATGATGTTGTTTTGTCTAGTGAAAGAGGTCTGGTTAAGGTAATAGGGTTTCATTTTGATGATTTTAGTTGGGAATAGAGATGGTTGTGAAGGTGCTGCGAGGTGGTACAGTTGGTTTTGTGTCTGCCATGGTGAGTCACAAGTGTTGCAGTTTTCTAGAGAGAGAAAGTTAAAGAGAGAAGGAAGAGTTGAGGAAGAAGATTACTCCTTTTTTTCTTCAAATCAAAACTTATAAATATATCTTCTTGTGTTCCATAACAAATTACACTCAAATCCCGATATTGAGTTCAAGATGTTGCAAGTGGGTCTTGCCATGGGTATCGAATTACAATTATGTAAGACAGAGATAAGGAAGAAGATGACTCTCTCTCTCTCTCTCCAAATTTTTTTTATGCGAATGACACGTGTCAGCTTAGCCTTGGTTCTTAAAACCATGTAGACATACGGTGTCAACAAAGTTAATGGATATAGTGATTGTGTCTATGAAAAATTTAATTAGATTTTAAATTGGATTTTTTAAAGTTTAGATACCTAATTGATTTTTTTTTTTTTTTTCTGAAGATCAAGTATCGAATTCGGCATTTTCCCATAAATATATTATCCCTATCATTATGTTTGGCTGGTTTAATGGTATGAGTCTATGATTGACTAAGATTTTGTTTAGAATAATATTTATCTTTGTAACTTTATGCACACATTGGTGAGTTGGTTTGATTTAATCACTTTGTGTAAAATTATTATAATCTAATAGTAGTATGTACCATTCTATTATACTCTCTTGATATTGGTAAATATTGCTTCTTCTGTCACGGTTTGTTACTTGCACTAGGTTTTTTTGAAAGTAAAGTACTTTTTATTATCTCTTTTCTTACATCTCTCATTATTTTGTTTATTGTTTCATGTTTTGATATTTAGTTTCTTCTATTACATATCATAATGAAATGGTCACAAAGCTATGAGTTGCATTTTAATATGTTCAGGATAAATTATACCAGAAGGTATCAATATTTAGGGTAAGTTCATTTAAGATATTAAGTTTTGAGTGGTTAAAAAGAGGTATCAACAGTTGCAAAAATATATCAAATGAGGTGTCAACATTTTGTAAAGTTCATTTAAGGTATTGACATTTGGATTAATTTTCAATTAATCTTTTTAATTTTCTATCAACAATCAATTATTGATATCTTATTTGATCCACTTTATTAAACGTTGATACCTCTTTTTAACCACTCAAAACGTTGATTTTTTTTTTTTAAACCTCTCAAAGTGTTAATACCTTAAAGGAACTTACTTCTAAATGTTAATACCTTTTGATGTAATTTATCCAATGTGTTCATCATAGGTTTTTGTTCAGAGGAATTTGTGTCCAAGCATTATTGTTGATAGGTGAAATAAATTATCTTAATGTCTATAATGATTTTTTGTCTTGCAAAGACAATGAATCTTGGTGGCTATAAGATGCTAAGAAGGTGAAGTTTATACTTACCTTGTTTTCATCTGCATAACTCAATCTAAGATAAAAATTGATAAAGAATGACTTAAGTTGTAAAATAATAAATCTTAATTGTACCTATATTATAGGTTGATTTATATATTAAGATAAATGTTAAAGTTGATACTTAAACTTCGAGGCTATTAATTTAATATTTAATTAAACTTTTTATGATTATTTATACTATTCATCATGTTTGATAACATAAAAGATGCAGCCTATTATTGAATTTTTACTTCTTCATTTAATATCATCTAACATTGATAAGTTTACTCTTTCATGTCACGAAATAAAGTAAATGGTGTCATAAGGTAGTAAAAATAGCTACAAAAAGGTTTGATTAACTATTAAATTGTCCACTTTAAAGTTTACGTATAAAATTGAATTTTGTATAAAGTCTAGATATCAAATTTAATGTTTTTCTTTTTAATTACTCCTAAGTATTTTATTGGCATAATGAGTGATTTTAATATTTAATTGAGTTTTGTTTTGATTTCTAAGGGTTCAAGAGCTTACTTGGAACTTGATAAAGGAATTTGTACAAATTTTATGCATTTTTAGATCTCAATTTGAAGATATTTGGAAATTTGGATCAAGTACACACCTTAATAAAACGATTTGTTGATGCCTGTTATGAAATAGAATTAATTTTATTAATAACCAGTTTTCTTATGAAGTATATTATTGTGTTATTACGTGTTTCATGTCTTGCTAAGAGAAGTAAGAAGTAAGCTTCGAGAATTCGGTAAAATCACATTAAAATATCCAGTACTATCTATCTAAGTACATCCATGAAAATTTAGATGGTATACTTAGGTAAAAGATGAAGAAGAATATCATCCTATTTTAAATGGTTAAAATTGAGAATTTTTATTTAATGGATTTACTCAACTATTTTCATTCGTGAATGTTTTTTATAAGTAAATTAAAGAAAAGGATTGAAACATCAAAGTTTTTATTTTTATAAATACTAACTATTTATTAGAGATGGTGGATCATTCATTGGCTAGTCCATATATCAATTTAATAAAAAAAAAAAAAAGAAAAAAATTGTAAAGATTTAGTTATAGTAAGTGTTATTAGGCGAAGGCAGCAGTTATTTCGGTATAACTATATGAGCCACGTGTATAGACGGGAAAAGAAAGGAAAAAAGAAAATAACTTGCTTCGTGTTTTTATTTTTTTAATGTTCATTGGGCCATAATCACACCTATGATCCAATCAAATAATCATACTTATTTCCATACGTGAGTACAAATAAGTCATTTAAGGTTTTTTTTTTTTTTTGTATATAAATGTATTTATTCTTCCTCAATAAATAATGTATATCATATTAAAAATAATTTTTTTAAAATAACTGAATGAGTTACTTATTATTTAATCATTTTATTTGTTTTTTTATTTTTTAATAGTAGCCAATAACATAAGATGCGGTTTCCATTTTTTTTTTTATACCTTTATAACTAAAGAAAAAATTTGAATATGACATCTTATATTTAAGAGTTCCGAAAAAAATTACTAGATTATAATATCCTTTACGTTGGTGTCCGTGTTTGATGTAAGGAAAAACAAAAGGACAAAATTAGTTACCAATAAAGCGAAAAACGTACGGGAGGGCGGTAAATTAATCGACAAGACGCTGCTAATGCCTCGTGACTTTTGTGCGGACTCCATCGCCATTGGGTCCAATTCCAATATACACTTCCAAAAATGTCTTCTTCCTCCCAAAAACCACGTGCATGTCTTATTCACCGACGGCGAACGCCTAAATATCTCCTCATTCTGCATTTTGCTTTTTATTTATTTATTTTTTGAAAACGATTTTAAAAAAAAAAAAGACTCTAACTACACGTTTTCGTAAAACCTCTTGACCTCTCGATTTTCGGATTGGACGATCATTCGTATTCTATGTAGCCATAATGCCGTCTTTGTTGCTTAATCTTGATCCAACTAATTAGGCCAAGGATGTTTTGGGGGACCAGGGAGGTCCTTCTAGGAAACCGTATAGGATTATCTCCTTAATATTGTCAAGGGTAATTAATTATTATTATAAGTAATTATTTTGTGGAGTGCCGATGATGTTTGAGTAATTACTACTCCAACAATTAGGAATAGGGTGAAAAAACAACTAAACCTAAAATATGATTATTCTAAAGCAATCTAGTGGTCATATATATTTTTTATAGCACTATTATGAAATTTATTATTTAATGATTATGATTAATATCAACTGCTGTCATATTTTATTGTTTTTGAAGTTTAAAATATATTCTTTCATTGATAATTTAAATTTATTTCTTTCTTTTGTTTTTATGTTAATCTTGTATGGACTACATTTATTCAGTTATAACTTTTATTATATATTAGCCATTCAACATTGCCTTAGTGAATGACTTTTATTAGTGCTTGATTGATGTGTGACAAAATGATACTCTACCTCAATCTCTCCTTTACGATTTTGCTCATCATTAATGGTCACAATGACCAAGCACTAATACCCTCTTTCCAATCACATGCACACATTCCATAAACCCTATTGGGCGAGTTCAGGTTTTGCTAAAATTGTTGTAAGGGAGGTTTATACACAGTGGATAGAGAAATCTTATAAGTAACTAAGGTAGGTTCGAGTTTTATTTAATCCTTTCAACTTTGTCCTGGTTACATCCCTGTATATTATGGATACATCCCTGTATATTATTATACATATATAATTTCATGTTCTTGTATTAGCACCGTTGATTGTCTTCATATAAATCTTTGCTTATAGCTCCCTCTAAAAAAATAATAGTTTGATAGTAAGATTTAACAACAAGCATCAATTATCTTCATATCAATCCTTTTTTTTTTTAATTCCACTTTTAAATACTTGAATATTTGTATAAACACAAAAGATTAAACAAAATTTTTTTAATTAAACTTTGATTTAATCTAAAATTTGGATAAAACCAAATGGTTATTTAATAGTTTGAAAAAATTTTAATCTAAACCAATGGTTTGGGATGGGGTAAGAAAAACTTAATCATAAATTAGAGTTTGACTTGGCTTTTAGTAAAAACTAAATCAAATTGAGCTGTGCATGCCATTACCCTTAGTGGTACTTGATAGTTCATGTAATTAAACTTTGGAAAATATTGAATTTGATTAATCACATTATAAGTGTGTCTCTTCATTGAATTTGAATGTAAATTTTTTATTTTCAAACTACTATAATAGTGAAAAAGACATTTTTGTTTTTTTTTTTTTCTTTAGAGGAGAAGGGGTTGAGTGGAGCTTTGTTAGGGTTCAAATTATAAATTTATTTTAATGATAAGAAGATTTACTGAAGGATCACATCGATGGAACTGTAGAAACTTCTAATAAGTTAAGTAGGCATGTGAATTATTTAAAGAGATTTTTTTTGTTTTTCTTTTCTTTTTATTATTTATTATTTATTTTGGTGCAAAAGTAAAGTTAGAGAGATTTTTAAATATAAGTTAAATAATTCAATGGGAGAATAATCATATAATTTAGAATTATGCCGGGATATAAGTTGCGTACTCCAGAGGCAAGCCACGTGAAAGGTATGTAAAAATTTCTTACAACGTATGATATGTGGCTAAAATATTAAAAAGAATTACCATAACTTAAAAAAAAAAAAAAAAATTAGACATTTTTACATGATAGATCTTGAAAGCGTTAAAAGAGTCAATTACCAATTGGGAAAAAGGTCTAAGACTAAAATAACGTAACAAATAAACTTTCACACTTGTTGTGAACTTCCATCATATTTTTAATTTCTAGTTATATAAAATATTTCCAACAAACATAAGTTTGCAGAGCTTGTATTTACTCTTTATTAGTGTTCTAAGAGTCCTTTCTTTCTTTCTTTTTATTTTTTTTTAAAGTGAAAATTGATATTACATTAAACTAAACTTTGAGTACTTATAACATAGTTTAATAGACGATATAGTAGAATTATCTAATAGAGCATATGTACAAAAGTGGAAGCAATGACACTTCCATGCTGCTAATCATTGATACAAACATACTTTTATCCAAAACAACCTAATTGCTTAACACCCATAACGAACAAAAACAAAAGTTTCTTTCAAAAGAGGCAGTAACTCCTTTTGATCTTGATTGTGCACATGATTTGCCATTAAATAAAATATGGAGTTGCTTTCTCGCGCTAGATAGACAAACTTGAAGCCATCCAACGTATGGATTTCTCTCCTGTAGATAGTTAAAACATTAGTAAAGCACAATTTAAAGCTATGTTTTGCTTTTCCTTCAAACAAGTGGCTGAACATGAGTCCAATCTCCTTTAATGAGGTTGCTATGTTTCAATCCACAATAGGCCCCGCATATCGCCTTTCTCTAACCTTATTCATCTCTCGATACCCCTCCTATTATAGCCACATTTGTATGGTGTGATAAGGATCATCCATGTTGATTTTAATCCAAGCAACCTAGGGAGTTTGACAAGTACTTTTGCAATAACTTTTTATAGTAATTTTGACCTTTCCTGAGATAGAAAACAAAAAATTCATTAGTTCTACCTCTAATTTTTCAATTAAGAAGCTTTTATAGTCCCACCGACTGAACCATCCAATCAATCATTTAATCGTTAAAATAAATATAATAATTAAATATTAAATATTTTATTGATTCGATTATAGTTGAGTATGGTGTGAACCGTTGGATAGTAACAGGACTATATAATTTTCTTGTCAATTAAGTTTAAATTATCTTGACACCCATTAAAGATTATATCATTGCCAGGTAACCAAATTAATGATAGGGCTAAAGTAAATAACAAAAGCTCAGGGGCTGCAGTTCGTGTTAATCTATACTAAATGGGATTTTAATTTGGATTCCACAAAGATACTTCATCTTAAGAGGATTTGTTCTTATCACCAAAATGAGTGGAAAGGATGGTGCTAATTAATCTAAATTTCATTTCCAAAACATTGATTAAGCACCATTCTTTTCTTCTTTTGGTGATAAAATCATGGAATCAGGAATCTAATGCTATTGATCTCATAATATTTCATGTAAATCATACAAGATTAAAAGAATCACTTAAGGCACGGAATAGAAATGTATATGGAAATATCCCAAAAAATCAAGAGAAGTGGACGGGAGAGTTAATGAGCTTGAGATTTTGTATGAATCTAGCACTACTAAAGTTTATTATTTGGAATTACAAAAAGATAAAAAGGATCTCTTAGAATTGATTGAATAAGAAGAAATATGTCGAAAACAGAGATATAAAATTTGATGGTCAAGGGATGGTGAAAGGAACTTAATATTATTGTGCAATTGCTAAATAGAGAAGATGTGAAAATTGCTATTTCAAAGATTAAAGATGATCCCAGAAATTGGATGGAGGGTTCCTTCCTTGGTGGTTTTGCATTATCACTTTTAGAGACTGCTTTCAAAGGATTACCAAGTTGCTTCTTTTTAGTGCCCCAACTTGCTTCACTAGGTTGTCTCTTTCTTAGATAGTAAGATGCTTTTTGCTGGCCTTATGAAGATGCATCCATGGCAGTTTTCTTAACTAGCGTCTAACTCAAAAAGGGATCCTGATCGTTTTAGGTTTTCTTTCTTTTTTCTTTATTCTATAGAAAAACAGATTGGCATATTACTGGGATGGACTTCTATGAGGCAGCTATTGAACTTTTTATGGCTTAACTTTCCCAAATTCTATATTGTTATTATTATTTTTCCGATCACAAAGGATTATAATCTGCATACTTGGAAGGAATGTCGGCTAATTAGCTTATGTAATACAACTTCAATAATTCAGTGTAATAGGCTTAGTTAACCCTCCCAAGAATTATCAGTGAAAATCAGAAGCTATTTTATGTGATGAATATAACTGATAATATTTTACTAGCCTCGCTCACAATGCATGATTTAAGGGAGGAAAACGTGATCATGAAACTTCATACCAAAAAAGCGTATTCCATGTTGGATCTAAGTTTTCCTAATTTATGTTCAGCAGTTTAGGCTTTGATTGGAAGTTTATTCGTATGCTTAAAAGAATAATTTCTAATAACTGGTAATTTCCTTCCATTTATAGACTCTAGCGAGGGAATTCTTTATCCCAGCTCTTTATATTGCTTTGAGGGATTCTATGGTCTCATCGATAATATCTAGCTATTAAAATAACTAGAGTAATTGAAATATTAACTATTTTAGTGGTTTGATCATGATTAGATATGGTGCGAACTGTTGGTAGTCTCTTTTTGCAATTTTTTCTACAAATGCAAGCCAATATATGAACTAAAAGGCTAAGATTTTTTCTTTTTTTTTTCCCACCCTCACAAAAAATAGCAAAAACAAAAATTCACATTTACACGATCTTTCTTGTTATTTTTTCATATTTGTTTAGTTTTTTATATATATTTTTAACAAAATTTTTATGCTTGAGTAAAAGTAATTCACGCAATAAGTGACTTTATAAAATTGATATTCTTGATACAATCAAAAATTGAATAGAAGCATTATAGGAAGAAATTACATGTTGTTTGTAATAAAACTTTGGCCATTGTTTTTATAGCAAATTTACATATTCTAAAAGTATTTTATTTGAAGTAAATACAAAACATTTATTCTATACTTCCGTCATTACAAGGTGGAAAACTCCTCTCAATATTTAACTGGAATGGGATTTGATGTATATTTTATTTATCAAATTGTTGGTGTAATATTCTCATTGGAGTCTCCTAGGATTAGCACCGCAGGTGGAGAGAACATGCAGAAGTAGCAAATATCAACTAAAAAGCGTTAAGGATGGCTTTAGCATTGGTATTTCGATGTTCAAGTTAATTGAGGACTCAAGAGAGTAGAAAATATATCGTTAGTGGAAAAGGAGAAGGTATGAAAGAGTAGAGTTTTTTCAATCATCTAGACATATGGTCTACTTAATGAGACTATAAGTTATGTCTATAGAGAGTGGAGAGAGCATGACTCTTAAAATCGTGATTTTAATATTCATTAGAATGTATAAAATTAGTAAAATCATATAAAATCGTGTAAAACTAATAAGACAGTAAATGTATAGAATCATACATCTAAATTTTATAATTCTACATAAAATATGTACCTAAGTATTTTTGTATCAATTTTAATTAAAAAAAATATAAAATCATAAACTCATAAAATTGTTTATTTGACTTGCGATTTTCATAATTATGAGAGAGAGCCCCTCCCTTGTCTCTGTGCCGTGGGAGACGATATTGGAAGGGATACGTCTTATGATCCTTTTGGCCTCTGTAGAGTAATGAGGAGCGTGTGCTGCAGGAAGGAGTCTAATGGAGGAAGAGGGTGTGCTGCAAGAAGGAGTCTAGTGGAGGAAGGCCTTTAATATGGCGTCAATGACTTCTAGCTTCATATTACCTATTGTGACGACCTATTTTGTTTCCTTTTGAGAGGGTCTTCATGGGTAGATTTTAAACTGAGAAGTCTGGTTAAAAAAAACTCTTTTCTGTATAAATCAATCCCAATGTATAGATTGAAATGAAAAGGTATAAATTAGCTCTTGGTGTTTTATTGTATTTTCAATATTCAAGCTAATGAATATGATATATATATATATATATAAACTCTTAATGAATACTTCAGTTGAGTTTATTAAAAGCTATATCACGAGCCGCTCCATGGTAATTAAGTCAGTAAGATATTTATATTTAATATATTCATTTGAATAAATTGATAAAAAAATCATAAAAACAAAATAAATACAAAAATATTGAGAACCCTTCTTGCTCACTTAGTGTGACTACTCCATCCATCATTGATCACCGTCACCTTTAGTATTATAGAGGGTTAAATCTAATTTTAGGCTTTACATTTAATAATTATTTTGATTTAACTCTCAAGATTGTTGGGTTGTGATAGGGCTAAAAGAGTCAAACCCATATGTTACCGAGATAATCAATGAAGAATTGATATAATGGTTTTTGAGTAGGACCTACTGGAATTAGGTTGTCCAATTTTAACATTTTTCAACAAGACATATGCACTTAAAAAAAGAAAAAAGAAAAATGGCCCTTTAGTGGGTTAAGCTTTTAAAAATGCCCACTTTGATGTCCATTATAAAAGATATTCATCTTAGTCATTGGTTATTTATCCAAGTTGATGAACGACATTGATGACTAAGTTTCCAATAAATATCCCTAAACCCTCTTCATTTGGACAAGAGAAATTCTATGAATATATAGTCTTGTGACAGGTTTCCATCTCAATTTTATTATATTAATTGTAGTGATTTGCTTATACCTCTTTTCTATACACTTATCTCCTAATCATCTCTTTACATGTTATTTCTTTCAAATTATATGTAGTGGTATAGTCACGAGACACACACATGACTGCTGCAATCATATCCATAAACTTGCAAAGATCAACTATTCCATGACTTCCATCCATTTCATAGGATCAAAAAACCCATAACCATACACATAGGCTTCATGTTATATTATAGGAGGGTTAGAGGTTCGCCCCGTAGCCATGTTTTAGAATTGGTGCTATCCTCTACAAGCATATTGTTAGGCATCACATCACAATAGACTGCCCATTCTAGACTCTCATGGCGTAACTATGCAAGACGCTTTGTAGACCTGAGCGTGACCCTAGAAGAACCTTTCCACTCAAAGGACTTGGCCAAAAAACAAATGCTTATCCAAGGCATAAATTTCCACTCCACGTGCTCATATATCCAAAATATCGAGCTTAATCCACACATCATGACAAGGTTTGTGAGGTATCTTTGTGAAAAGGCACCCCAAAAACTTCTTCACCGTGAATAAACGAGGTAAACCCTCCTCGTTTATTCACAGCAACTTGTACATTGAATTGGATTCTCCACTTCCCATCTCATTCCAAAAGTTATTCGTTGCATCCTTTAGTTCTGCATAATCAATAATCCTCTTAAATCAACTCATTGCTCTCCAGGTGGTTCCTTTTTATTTAGTTGTCGTAGTCTTTTATAAATCAAGTATAATATTTTATTAAATTAGCTATGACGAACTTATAAGAAAATAATACATGTTAACTATTAACTCTTGGTAATCTAGATTCCTTTTTATTCAAATGAAGAAAATATTAGAATTAATAAAACAAATCTTTCAATATTATTTATTTATTTATAAATATATATATATATGTTAAATCTCATTTGGAGAAAAAAATAGATTTAAATGGTACTAAATTATTATGTGTACTGGCTAATAATGTATAAGTTTCAACGATCCATCTTTTTTCCAAATTGCTGTTAGGCTATTGTTATTTTATTATAGAGCATGGAAAATTTTACGGTCTTGTATGGTTTACAACCGGTTCTATTATACAATTTAATAATTTAGATTTATTGGACATGTGATCGAAGCTATAAATTTTTTTTATAAATATTATAATATTAATAACGGTAAAAAAAATCAAACTTAAACTTTGTTAAAAGGTCACACCGTGCCCACCGGTGAAAGGGTCATGGAAAAGCGAATCCATACCCCACAAAGACAGTCATATCAAGTCCCCCTGTCCTGTTCTATCTTATCCATTTGCTGAACCGGCAGCCTAGTAGACCATGTAAAATAACGTTTGGCTTCCTCAACACTCAAAGCCTCTTTAGTCTTTTCTCTCTTCACCCAAGATGTCCACCAATCTCCTCCCTTTCGGACCTACTGCAATCCTAGCCTCCGCTTCCGCTAGAAAACCCGACCAAAAACCCCGCAGAAACTCCTCCTCCAACTCCAATTGGTGGACCCCTCTCTTCGGTTGGTCATCCGAGCCCGATTACCTTGAACCCAACCTCGCTCAGAACAGCATTAAGCTCTCCGAAAAATCGGAACTTGGAGATAAATCGAATGTCCAGTCTGGCTCGGAGCCCGATCAGAGATCTGGCCGAACCAGGTACGTTCCGGGTCGCTTCACTGAAGAGAAGGCGAAGCGGTTGAGGATGTTGACGTCCGGTACGTCGTCGTTTCATGACGCCATGTACCACTCCGCGATCGCCTCGAGGCTCGCTTCGGATTTCGGGAACCGGTCCGATAAGTGAGGGCGAGCGTACTGAAAACACCATATTAAGATAAGGAATTGTATAATTTATTTTTTATTCTGCATCCCTCATTGATGTCCTATCAGACTTTATCGTGTATATATATTTATATTGCATTATATAAATATATGTCTTGAACACTAGCTGCTGTCTCTGTCATTAAAATTTAAATGCTTATAATTTTTCGTTTTTATTTATTTATTTTTTGTTTGTTTGATATTAAAGTAAAAGTAAAGACTATGATATGAATCTCCTAGGACACTAAGCAATTCGTACATTGGGTGGGTTACAATTTTGACTTTATATGTTTCTGTGTGTTGCAATGAAATTTAAAAAGGAATAATTATATGTCTTTTGTATGTTTGGAATTGCAAGAGGAAATTAAGGGGAAAATGAAAACTTTGCACGCAAATGAATTGGAATCAGGGGGAAATATATGTTTGTCTTGGGTTGAAACCCACGAAAACTGAGTGGAATTGACCTTTGAAAAATTATTCCAGATTCCACTATCGTCTTAGTTCTATACTTATATTTTTAATCCTTAAGCCATGTGCCTTATCAATCGTTATAAAGTTAAATATCTATCTTTCATGCTTCTTTTGTTATCATGTCAAGTGTTGGGACCCACGATTAAGATAACATTTGATTGTAAAAGCTGGATAGCATAGTATAAGAATTAACGAACGGTATAATTCTGTTATACTTTGTTTGGTAGATATGATACAGAGATGGTACAGGATAGCCTGGATTGAATTTTTATTAGAAAAACTTATTTTTATCTAATTTTAATATTTTTATATTATGGAATATATAAAATAAAAATTTCATCTTTTATCTAGTCTCATAAAAAGTGTATTATGCAGTCCCAAGTTTAAAGCCAAATATGGTACAATGATTTTACCAGTCTAATCTAATCTAATTTACTATCATAAAAAATTTTATAACCAAATGCTATCTTATTCTTTTATTTTAGTCTACAGTAAATTTATTGTTTATAAAGTATGTTTAACTTTTATTTGTTTAACAAGTTCCTTGTGTTATCTTATCCTTTGTCATTGAGGATTCACCATTTTATCAGTAAATTCCTTCAATATTTCAACACTTTTTACTTGGTAGAGTAACTGCATTCTAGATTCTCATGCCATGAAACGTGTATCATTGGTTGGATGGAGTTGCTAGGTTTAAGTTTCCATATAGAACAACCTCTAATAAAAGAAAAACCTCAAAAGCATTCACTTATCAGCACAATTCGACATCAAGAAAAGGTATAAGTTCAATATTTTTAAAAAGAAATGAATTATAAGTATATTTTCTCTAATTCATGTGTACTTAATCTTTTTATTTATAATGCTTACGCTTATATTTGTGTTTTTTTTCAATTTTTTTTTCAAATAAGGCTAAAACGAACCGAGCCAGACTTTTAAAGGCTCAAGCTAGACATGTGTAAAATTTGTCAAACTTGAACCGAGCTTTTTATTGAACCTAAAATTTTGGCTCGAACTTGGCTCGTTTAGCTAGACAACCTTTAGTTCAAGTCAAGCTCTAATCATTTATAAAACGTGCTCGAGCTAAGATGAGTTTTTTCTCGAACCTGAAATTTGAGTTCAAGCTCAACTTGTTTAGATAGTTTGTTTTATCTTTTTTCAAACTAAAATATAATATAGTGTTGCTATAAATATATATGTACATAAATATTAACTAGAAATTAGTTTTTATTATTTTAATTATGTATTAATATAATTTTGTGAATAAAACTTTCATAATATGCTAATAAGCTTATTAACGAGTCTTCTCACGAGCTAGTTCACGAATATAAATAAACTTGTTCATGAGCCGGCTTGTGAGCCTTAATTAGAATTTGAGTTCAGCTCGTTTAGATAAACCACTTTAGGTTCGAGCTTAGGTCATTTACTAATCGTGCTTGAGCTGAGCCGAGTTTAAGTAGTTTATGAGTAGCTTGACTTGTTTGCAGACTTACTTCTAAAGGTGGTTTTTTAGCCTTACAATAACCATTTTATGCTTACAAAGGGTAAAAAAGTGTACATTTAGTATTTTTAATTATTTTATTTAATCAAAAAAGTATATGGGGTAAAAAAATATACCATTTATAAATTTTTCAATATGTAAATACACGATTTTATTGATAAAAAGTCCAACTACTCACAAAAAATTTTATATTAACAATTTTACAAGAACATGGAATCAGTGGCCGTTATCTAGTAGCAAATGGTGCGTAGGATCTTCGGAGAGGATCTTGATAAAATTCATATATTAAAAATCTTAACGGGGATTATGCAATTGGGCTGAATGAATATGCTTTGATTGATTTTGCAAACTGGCGGTTCATGGGACCATGGGACTTTGTATTGCTTGGGTTACTCTCATTTAGCCATCGTGAGAAATAGAATGTCGGAGAACATAGGCCGTGAACATGAGGAAAATTGTCCTCATAGCCATGTTGTTGCTTGTTTTATTTGGGACTCTCAATTTTGCCAGGCATGGCGAGTTTAGGACGGTAGAATATATTCAAGCCTATTTCTTAGCTCGATGTTCACTCATAGTGGAGCTCGATGTTCACTCATAGTGGTATTCTTTCTTCCCTAAATAAGAATTTTATTTCATTTGATTGATAGAAAAAACAATTATATTACATCCCAATCAAATTAAGCTAGAAGCATATGTTAACAAACCTTGAATAATAAAAGTAAAAGAGCAAAAAAAGAAAAAAAGATATATTGATCAGAAAAAGGGAAAAAAAAATACTCGTGTAGGAGTAAGATACTAAACTAAAGAGAATTTATAGATATTAATAAATGTTACGCTACACACGCCACGAAGCTTTGCAAAGATGGAACAAAGGGTGGTAAATTCGAACCTATTTAATACGAACCCTCAATTGAAAAATTAAAAAAAGTTTGCTTTAAAAAAAAAAATTTTAGGACTCGTCATCCGATCGAAATTGGAAAATTTTTGTCAACTAAGATTAAGGATTGGTTGATCCAAACTTAGCCACTAGTATGTGAAAAAAGTTAATTTTTAAAACCAATTTGGTAAACCATAAATTTTTGAATTCGGTGGTTACCATATTAAAACTATATGGTTACTACTTTAATTCTTAATTTAAAGTTTGTTTTCTTTTATGCTTGAAAATTTTACTAATTTAAAAACTATGATATTTACAATTTATGATCAAAGCTTACAATATTTACAATGAATTAATTCAAAATAAATAATAAAACAATAAAAAGGTTTTCATTTTTTATGTTGCTCCAAAAGTGTCTACGTATCCATTAATCGAGATCAGACAATACGCTGTTCTTTTTTTAAAAGCTTTAATTTGTTGGTTATCTTTTAGATTTTGAACTATTTTCAATTTAAATTCATTAAATTTTCAATTTTCATAAAAATGAAAACTTTTTTTTCTCTTTTTTATTTGGACACTATGAACTATCAAGTTGATTTTTACTATTTTTATAATATAAGATTTTCTATGTGTCAAAAGTTTTATTTTTTTAATCATATTTTTTTTATTTTATGTATGGAAAACTAACTCTATATTCCCAATTTTTTAAAAAAAGGAAAGAAAAAAAATTTTCTTTTTTTTTATTATTTACATAATTTTTTTAACTTTTTATTTTTTTTATTTTAGATTATAAAATAGATAAAAAAAAAAAAAAGAAAAAAAATAAAAACAAACTCACTTGGATCATCATGGGTCGGATATCAGATTTGGGCATGGATTTCAGGTTGGAATCGGGTCAAAATTCGAGTCAGGCTCGGATCAAGAAGCAAGCGGTTGGCATAAATTCAAAACCGCCAATTCAGTAGTTTTGGGTGGCCAAGACCGTATTAGACTGGGACTTTAAAGGATATGGAAAGTTCCAACGGTGGTCGTTTCGCTCGAGATTGGCTAGAAGTTGGTGGTTTGATTTCTAGTGGGTGGCAATCAATGGTGGTGTTTGTCGGAGATGGTGAGAGGATTTGGACGAAGGGAAAAGCTACTAGCCACTAGCTAAAGCTTTCACTACGCTAGATCCAACTGTAGCCTTATTTGCTCCAATTTAACCTCAATAAAAGGTAATCGTAAAAATTTTGAAGTCAAAACCTTGGATACTTGAAGCTTAATTCGAAGCTTAAAAGTGTTTTTTTGGATGCTTCTGATGGAATTGATTGTTTCTAATGTCATGAACGGAGAACTTGACCCCTATTTTTACTATTTGGGGGTCGAATTATATAGGATATGGCAAACAATCTCAACAATAAGATACGCACAAAATCGAGCTTCTTGAGCTTTTTTTTTTCTCTATAATTCTTGAGCTTAATGAACATCGAGAAGGAGACAACGAGTTTAGGTATGTGTTTCTAGAAGCTAAGTGGTAGTTCATATCGAAATTTAAATTTTCTTTACTTGCCAAAAGCAGATTTTTTTGCAAATTTTGGATAAAATATCGAGTGCCAAATCATAAGTTTTAGGACTAGTCTTTTTATCCAAATCCGTAGTACCCCATGTTTACTTGAAATCCCCTCTATCAATTTGCTAAAAATCGAAGCGAAAATAGGTAAAAAATGAGCTTGAAATAGCCAAGTCGCGCAAAAAAAGGACTAGTTGAGCTCTTAAGGAAAACAATGCGCGTGTTATACATGAGGAGGTGTGTGTTCTTCACGTGCCTATTTGAAAAACATTTTCTTTCCTCATGCAGATTTGAACCCTGGCATCTCCTATGCATTCGAGCATGTTTTATCATCAGGCCATTAGCCTAAATCAATTTGCATAGAAATTTATTTAAGGCTTTAAACACAGGCCTAATTAAATAGACTAAGTCACATGGGCTATTGAATTAGGTCTAGAAAATTTTGTAGTTAAAATTAGTATTATATCAAACAAAAAAATTATTTTATTCATTTTTTTTTTATTATTTTTTCTTATTGTAATTTATGGGCTTAATATAACATTAATTTTTATTATCAATTAAAGTCTTAAATAAGTAAAAATGGGGTGTCTACAACTGCCCCTCTTTATGGTGATGTTTGATAAAACTTCACCACAAAGAATAAAAAAGAGACCCCATTTTTAACTTTTGGAAGTGGAAGGCGAATAAAGATCTCTTGCATTTGATCCAACAGAGATTATGACCAGATGATGAAATTCCCTTGACCGTACTCCTTTGGTGACTCGGGATAAACAGCCTAGATGCATTCTTTAAGTTGTCATTTGGCTTGGATGTGGTGCAGCATGCTTCCTAAGTTGGCATCTGACTTGGATAGGTACTCCTTGAGCTAGCTATGATTTTGATACAAACGCGCTCCTTGAGCTGGCATTTGGCTTAAAGTTGACACTTGACTTGGATAGGCATTTCTCCAGCTGGCCTATAGTCTTGATACTAATGCGCTTTTTGAGCTAGCATTTAGCTTAGATGTGGTGCAAGTGTGCTCTTTGAATTGACACTTGACTTGGATATGCGGTCCTTGAGCTAGCCTATGATTTTGATACAAACGTGCTCCTTGAGCTAGCATTTGGCTTAAATGTGGTGCAAGCACACTCCATAAGCTAGCACCTGACTTGGATAAGTGCTCCTTAAGCTGGCACTTGACTTTGATAGGCGCTCCTTTAGTTAACGTATGGCATAGATGTGGTACAAGCGTATTCCTTGAGCTAACACCTGACTTGGATAAGTGCTCCTTGAGATGGCCTATGATTTTGTTACAAACATGCTCCTTGAGCTAGCATTTGGCTTAGATGAGGCACAAGTGCACTCCGTGAGTTGGCACCTAACCTAGATAAGCACTCATTGAGCTAGCCTATGATCTTGATAAAACACGCTCTTTGAGCTAGCATTTTGCTTAGATGTGGTGCAAGCGTGCTTGTTGAGTTGACACCTATCTTAGATAGGCACTCCATGAGCTAGCCTATGATTTTGATACAAACACACTCCTTGAGCTGGCATTTGGCTTAGGTGTAGTGTAAGCAAGCTCCTTAAGCTAGGCACTTGACTTGGATAAGCGCTCCTTGAGCTAGCCTATGATCTTGATACAAACGTGCTCCTTAAGCTGGCATTTGGCTTAAATGTGGTGTAAGCGCACTCCTTAAGTTGGAGCTCGACTCGGGTAGGCACTTCTTGAGTTGGCCTATGGTCTGATACAAACACACTCTTAGTTTATGATTATACATATATATATATTTCCTATTAGTTTTAATAAATGTCTTACCTAGCTTTAACAGAAGTTCCAAAACTATCAAACTGATAAACAAAGTCTAATTATCACTAGGCTTTAGTCATTTGAGCAATTTTGCAAGATTCTCACAGCATGGCAAACCTCTTTGGAGTGTAAATCCTTTTTCAAACTTACGATGCTTGTGGTGACTAAACTTTTGATAGACATTCCCTTGTGTTTTCCACAAATTACCATTTTCCTCATCAATTTCTTAGCGATAGCCAATCATCTCGAGAAAGATCAAATTACAAATTATTATAATGTTATATAATTTATCAATTGCTTAATTATCTCTTGTTTTTCTTTACATTCATGTTTTATAGCATAGGGGAAACATGTGGAAGACAAGGTTGTTGGTCAATAGCTGATCTAATGCCAACAACCGTTAGGCATATCATTTTTTGCCGATAAATAACGAAAATTAGATCCTGTATGGACAAAGAAGCTAACAAATTTTATGAACTTGATAGAATTTTCATTGATTCATCAAACATAGTACAACTTGACTGCATCAAGATTTACAAGTCCCTTAGATTCGGACCATCCATATGTGACAAAATCAATGCGCCTTTGTATGTGACTTTCTTTACCATGTATGGGCCTTCATAGTTAAGAGTGAACTTCTTTATAAGATCTTGTATATTTAGTAAGACTTTCCTTAACACTAGATCCCCCTCTTTGAAACTTCTTGGTCCGACCTTTTTATTGAAAAATCATGCCACTCTTTATTAATAAAACTGACCATGATGAAAGGCTGTTAATCTTCTTTCATCAATTAAGTTCAGTTGGTCAATTCTTTTCTTTACCCATAATGCCTCATCTAGTTCAGTTTCTGCTAGAATTCCAAGGGAATGAATTTCCACCTCAACTGGAAAGACCACTTCAGTTCCATAAACCAACGAATATGGGGTTGCTCCTATTGAGTCCCTGATGGAGATACGATAGGCCATGAGTGCAAATAGTAACAACTCGTGCCAATCCTTATAACTAACATCCATTTTTTCTATTATTCTTTTAATGTTCTTGTTGGCTACTTCAACTGCCTCATTCATTTGGGGTCATTACAGGGTAGAGTTCCTGTGTCTGATCCCAAATTATTGGCACAACTCTGTCATTAATTTGTTGTTTAGGTTAGTGCCATTGTCGATGATGATGGATTTAGGAACCCCATATCTTGCAATAATGTCTTTTTTTATAAACCTTACAATTAACCCCTTGGTGAAACTGGTGTATGAGAATGCTTCCATCTACTTAGTAAAGTAATCAATGATCACCATTATGGATCTACAGCCATTTGAAGCTTTTGGTGAAATTGGGCCAATGATATCTATCCCCTACATTGAGAAAGGCTAAGGTGATGATAGTGATTGCAAATCTTTAGGAAGGGCCTTCATTTTGTTGGATTATGTTTGGCAAAGATGGTAATGCACGATGTGTTTGATGTAATTAGATTCCAAGGTTAACCAAAAGTATCCTAGTCTCATAATCTTCATAGCGAGAATATATTCATTCATGTGAGCCCCACGTACCCTGCATGAACCTCTTTCATCAATGTTTCTACCTCTGCTTTATCTACATACCTAAGAAGCGTGGCATCGAATGACTTCCAATATATTAGGTTTCCACTGAGCAAGAAATGACTCGCTAATCGCCTCGACACTTTCTTTTCTTTTGTTGTGGCATTTTCAAGGTATTTACTTATTTGGAGAAGTTTTTTTATTTTCTCTTACCATGATTTTCCTTTTAGAACTTCTTTAGTATTTAAGTAAGAAGCCGACTCTTCTTCAATTCTCACTTTCAGGGGTTGTATCTCCATTCCTTTAGTGAGTTGGATCATTGATGCTAGTATGTCTAATGCGTCAGCGAATTGGTTTTGAGTTCTTAGCATATATGTGAATGGGATACCCTTGAATCTATAAGCTAGCTCAGTCAAGTATTTGCTATAGAGTACCAGCTTTGCATCCTTAGTTTTGTACTTCCCTTGATTTTGAAATATTATTAATGAGGAGTCTCCATACACTTCAAGTTCCTCTATTTTCATGTTCAGTGCCATTTTGAGGCCCATGATGCAAGCTTCATATTCTACTATATTATTAGTATGTGGGAATGTCAATTTCACTAATCAGGATACTGATAACCAGTGGTGGACACTAAGACTACCCCAATTCCATACCCATATACATTAGCAACAACATCAAAATACAACTTCCATTTGGGTATAGATGATGATTCTACATCTTCATTGGAATCTACTACTAACACATTTTCACTTGGGAATTAGACTTATTCTTTTACAGTATCTTATCAAATTGGATTTTCTACAAGTTGATCTGCAAGTGCTTGTCCCTTTATTAAACTTTCATTCACATATGTGATTTCAAACTCTAATAACAACATTTTCTATTTCGAGATCCTCCCTATCAAGGCCAGCTTGTTGGCTAAATACTTCAACGGGTCATGTTTTGTGAGCAGTTCAATAGAGTAATATAGGGTATATTGCCTAAGCCGATGCATGATCTAGACTATAGCACTGTAAGTTCTTTCTACTTCAGAGTACCTTTTTTTTCCTTCCATGAATTTCTTATTAAAATAGTAAATGGCTCTTTCTCTTCCATGTTCATCCTTTTGCCCCAACAACCCATTGATTCAGGAAGTATAGTCAAATATTGGAATAAGGGGCGACTAGATATAGAAGCCACTAATATAGGAGGGTTCGTTAGATATTGCTTAATCTGGTTGAAGGCTTCCTCACATTCTTCATTCTAATATATAGAGGCATTTTTCTTTAGCATCTTAAATAGAGGATGTCACTTGTTAGTTAATTGCGATATGAACTGAACAATGTAGTTTAACCATCCTAAAATGCCCTAAACTCCATGAATGTCTTCGAACGGGATAACTCAAGAGTAGCCTTGACTTTATATGGATCAACTTCCACACATTTTCGACTGACCAAAAATCCTAGTAGTTTGCTAGAGGTTACCCCAAATGTACACTTTTCTAGGTTCAATTTCAACTGGAACTTCCATAACCTGGTAAAAAGCTTGCTTAGGACTGTTACATGATCTTCTCTTTCTTTTGATTTAGCAATCATGTCATCTATGTACACCTCAACTTCCTTGTGCATCATGTCATGCAATAATGCTATCATCTATAATCACCCTAATTTTACATAACCTAATTGTAACAATTACTAAAAATATAATAAACATTGTAAAGAACTATAATAAAATGTAGCAAAAACCACTCCTAATTGTTCACGATTTAAAATTATTAAATTTGTTAAAGTATAAACAAATCTAATTATAATTAGAAAAATTAGAATCCTTCACAATGAAATTGCAAATTGCAAAGCATGACTTCCATAACTATAAACAAATAATGGTCGATGATAAACCAATTGTTACTGTAAAATTCAAATCAATTTCCCTTAAGTTCAATACTTAGAAAATAAGATTTTAATAATATATTTAACATTTTAAGACTACAAAATATCATTAGCAAATTTACTATTATTAATAATTAGGATAAATAATTCATATACAGTAAAAGACAATATTCTATGACAAGAATCAATAATTCAACGAATAATCATAATTGACCTTAAATTTTAAATACAATAAAATTTAATTAAATTTCTAGAACCTATTTATTATAAAAAGATAGTTTAAAATAAATCATTATAATTATAAAATATGTAAAAAGATAAAAAATTGATCAATACTTAAGAACTTAAACCTTAATTAAATATTTGAATTATACTAATAGTTTAGTTAGAAAATTTTGAGTCTATAAAGAATAAAATTCTAATTTAACCATTGTAACCTGAACATCATTATAACTAGTAAAATAAATAGAGTAACAAATGTAAAATAGATATTAAACATAGGACCAAATAAAAAGTTTAGAATAAACCTAAGAATAGTAATAAACCCATTTATAATTTAAAAACCTGAATAGAAAATTCTTTGACCATAATAGATCCTAAAGACAAGATTTCACATCTTAAAAGTAGCTCTTCATTTCAAAAACAATAAAAGACAACCTCTTTATAGAACATATTGGTTATAAAATGATAACTAAAAGACGAACCGCGAGGATTATAAATACGTGATGAAAACAAAAATAGATCCATAATTAATATTCTAGACTTCAGAAAAATATTTGAATTACATCATTATTCTAGTTAGGAAAGTCTGAGCCTATAGGGACTAAAATTCTAATTTAGCTTGCTAGGCCTTGAAAATCTTAATCGTGTAAACTTTAAGCCCAAAGTTGAACTCAAAGATAATCTAGAAAATTTGTAAAAGATTTATATGAAATTTTGGAGACAGAACTCCTAAATAACTAACATAAATATACCCATTTAGCTTTATAAACTATCCTAAAAATAATATAATTAATTAAATAAATAATATTACAATAATAATTGCATCTTTTTTTGTGGGAATTGCATGTTGTATGGTTAAGATGTGCTTGAAAATGCAATAGCTGAAAACCATCAACAAATTGTCCAAATTTGCTTCAACAAAGTCAAGTTGACTAAACCTAAACCAATCATAATTGCTTAAGAATACAATTCATTTAATGTGACAAAACAAACAAGCAAACCACTTGCATCCTTTGTTTGAAAAATTTGTGAAGACAATTGCCTCTCCTTACCTATATATACACACTTAATGAGCTAACAAACAAAGCTTTAAAACAACCAACAGCCCAAAATAAAAACATTAAAACATCAACACAAACCAAACCAAAATAGCAACAAAACACACCAACACAGCCATTAAATAAGCTTTAACAAGACATACAAGCTTAGAAGAGAATAAGTTGAGGTATGTGAAATTCGTTCTAAGTTAATTTAAGTATTGAACATTGACTTAAACAATGTTTCTATTAATATAGGTTCGTATCAAGCTAAAGGAAGGGTTAAACATAGCCCTAACAAACTTCAAATAAGGTAGTATCTAATCTTAAAACCTTATTTATACATTATGATATGTATATGAGCTAAGAAATACATGTTATGATGATTATAAGATGATATGTATGCTGATAGATCATGAACAGTAGCTCATGATCATGTCAAAATACTCAAAGATAATTAAACATACAAATGTAATATATATGGGATAGGAAAAGTTTTGAAAAATGAAGAAAAAAAAAGAAGAAAATGATGAATAGTGCCTATACCAGCACTACACCAATGACATAAAACACTAAGACCGGTGGTGTACATAGATAGCTGGCGGCATTCGTGCCTGCCTTCACTAGAATTGAAGCTACGTAAATTTTTTTTTACATGATTTGAATAAATGCTATCGGTGTTGACATCCTACATCGGTGGCGTATCAACACTGGCGGCGTACGTTTTAAACATTGACGACCTTCGAAGCCAACGTACTTTGGAATCAAGAACGCTTAAAAATTACACGAACACCGGTATTTTAGAAATCAACACCGACGATGTTGAATGCCGGTATACGTGCAAAATTTCCCTAAAGTGAATATGTTTATGTATACAAAACATATATATATATATAATAACAATAATAATAATAACAACAACAACAACAACAACAACAACAACAAGAACAGAAGATAAAATTTTATAAGTAAATACATATAAATTATTTTTAAGAATTAATAAGCTTAAATATTTGTTAAGTGCTATATTTTAATAACTATTCACACCTAAGAGATACTTTAGCTAAATTAAACAAAATAATTAGATTATGACAATTGTTCAATAATTATTTTATATATAGGTAAATATATAAGAATGGAAAATTTGAATAAGTTAAAATTACGAATAATGTGATTTCTAAATATAACAGATAATAACTTAAAATGAAACCAAGAGAAACAAGATGAAAATAAACAATAGAAAATAAATATTAGTTATCATAGGGTAGTCTGATTAAGGAATGATATAAACATAATAAACGATGATAATAATAAAATCCTGATTTATTAAATACAAACTCTATAATTAATCGATAAAAATAAAATTTAAGTTTAATATATAATTGATAGATATTTAAGCTCTAGGAAATTACGAATATGTTAGAAAAATAATTAAATAACTAAATACTAAATATAACTATATAAAAAGTAGAAATTTTAATTAACATAAAACAGATAAAATTGATAAATGAAGAAATAATAAAAATTCGCTATCAATACAAACACTAATGAAAGATGAACTTAAATAAATTTAAAATAAAAGAAAACACCCTAAATAAAATATAATTATCAATTAAGATCAAGATAAGTAAAATGAAAATAAATAATAAATACCAAATACCAACTACCTTAAGATAGACATATTAAAAGGATTGCGCAAATAAATAAAAGCTTAATAATAAAATTATTAAGCAAAACAAGACTTAAAGTATTCTATGACAATTATCGGTACTCATAGAATAAATGAAATTTACGGATTAATAAAATTAAGTCAACTATCATGCAACACTCAAAATAAGTAATCTAAACGCCTAATCATACGCTAAAATGAAGTTAAAATGAAAATAACAGACTTAGTCTAAAATTATACAATTAAAGTTAGTACCTATAATTTTTAGGAAGACTTCTCTTACAAAAAATACTTATACAGATTTTCTAACCATATCAAAAAGACTAACCCTTATAAAATTCAAAACCCCACCTCGGAAAATAAAGTGAATTAAAAAGAGTGAAACTTAAATTTATGACATAAAAAGTACAACCGAAAGCATTATGTTCCATAGAATAATAATAAATATTTGCTACCTCATTTCATAGGAAATATAGAATAGTTCTTGGACTTCCAGTAGCATGTTACGATAATTTAACAATGATAATAGGTAAGTAACTTTGACTTTATCACATTGTTTATGCTTATAGTACAGTAGCATTTGTAATAATATATTCAACTGATATGCATGTGAGATTGAGTATATTACATGATGCTTGGTGTATGCTTGAATGTCATATTATCATAATATAAGCGATAGTTCTATTATATGATAATTATTGTATAAAGCATGTTGTTGTTTCTTTGTAAATTATATGATCACCTTAAATTTGACTAAAAACTATTGGTACCATAAATGAAAATGGATATGCATTCCATCATACACATATACTGCATTTTAAAGGAGTGGTAACTCTGCTACGTATTAGCATTTCAGTTCTCAAGTGACGTACTTGGTTTTTCTAGATGACATTTTCTTAGTTCTACATAAGAGCACCTTTGTTCTGTTATGTTCCATGGGAAGTAATTAGCATCGAATGAGTGCGTTGGTGGTATCAACATGAAAGGGCTAATACTTAATTGAGTTTATTTGTTCTAAGGATAAGAGTGAAATGTTTAAAAATTAATTTGTGAGAGTTTATGGTATCCATTCTTCCTTGGTTCTTTGATTCTCTTAGGCATGGTATATCACTCGTAATGGCTTCCTTCCAACCCCGATGAGAGAGTATAAATCTACATCTTGTTTGGATTCTGGATATCCAAGCTTGTACTTGTTTATATTGTTGATTGTTGCATGACATACGCTTGTTAATTAAACTTGTTTGTTATTATTTGATGTATGGTCTAGTCAGGTTATCTCATTGAGCCTGTGGTTTCACTCACCCCCAAAAGTTTTTATGCAAGAATAACACTAGCTAGGAATGGGCTAAGAATGTGTGAAGATTGCTTCTTTATCAAACTTAGTTGAAGCTAGAAGGTTAGATTGCTATAAATTTAGAGTATAATTTTAACCAAATTGTACAAATAGCTGAAACTTTATATTTTGTAATGTTGAAACCCAATTTTTATTATTTGGTAGTGAATACCGATTCTCTGCAATCTTTGTGGAATGTGGAAAATTGGATTTCCATAGTTGAACTTCAATAATACTATTACATGTATATGTATCACTTAAGTAAGAGATATTAATAATTAAACAGAGTCTTGTAACTCTAACTTCTAAGACGGTTCTCATATTATGGGTGCACATGCGATATAATAACCTATATTAATCCTACTAGGCCCCCTTTTCAGGCGTGACACCATCGCCCTTTGATATGTTGCATTGGCCTTTTTGAGATCGAAAGGCAGAACCTTATAATAGAAGGTTCACTAGGTTGAGATAAAATTCATCTTAGTGTTATCTTTTTCTTCCATTTTGATTTGATTATATCCTAAGAAACCATCCATGAATGAGAAGGGATGGTTTCCTGCTATATTATCCACTAAGACATCAATGTAGGGCAACACGAAATTATCCTTAGGAGTGGCTTGATTTAGGTCACAAAAATCCACACATACTTTAACCTTCTTGTTCTTATTAAGGACAGGTACTATGTTAGCTATCCATTTAGGATAGTCCGATACTTCAATGAAACCGATATCCAAGAGTTTCTTCACTTCATCTTTGATTTTTAATAGGATATTAAGTCTAAAACGTCTTAAATTTTGTTTCCTTGGTTTGATATCTTCTCTGATTGGCAGCTTATGGACTAATATGGAAGCGTCCAATGCAAGCATATCTTTGTAAGACCAAGCAAATATGTCCAAATAATTAACCAACAATGATACTAGCTCTTTTCTTTATTCAGTGAGTACAGTGGTCCCAATCTTGAGATTTATGGGGTTTTCTTCAATCCCAAAATTGATCACTTCCGTTGCTTCATCAATTTCAATCCTACCATGTCCATATTTTTGCTAACTTTCTTGTATTCTTGTGTGATCAGTAACATCACCCTTGATAATTGATTCAGTGGGATCAGGAATGATATCAGTATTTTGTTATCTACTGATGCAAGATATCCCTTACTTTTATCGTTACCATTAGATTTGAATAAAAGGGCAAACAACGAAAAGGAAAAAGTAAGGACACAAGTTATGTAGAGAAATAAAAGCATTGTATTTCGTTAAGATGGATTGTTGAGTATATATGATCTCTTTATTGAGCAACTGATAAGGAAATAAAACATACAAATACTTCATTGGTTCAACCCTTAATTAAATGTAACCCTAGAGTTACACAAGGGGATAGAGAACCAATTGTTCAAACTTCAGATTGCTCGGGAGCCGCAGGAGGTCCTATTAGTTCATCATCTGTAGAGTTGATTAAAGCTATTGAATCCACCTTCTGAACATAAGCTAATTTTGAGAATGTCTTTAGATATTAGGAAATTTCATAGGGGTCTTCAACCACTCTTCACCCCTTCTCGGTCTTGTTTTCCTCTTCATTTCTTGCTTCTCCATCCTGAATGGGACATACCCTAACCCAAATGTCCCCGTGTGTCCTTCGTCTTGGTTCCTTTGGTTCAGTTCCCCTTTGCTATCTTTCATCAGCATATTGATCTCCTCAAAGATCTGTAAGCTAAAGTCCTTAGATCCTTCTTCACTTATATAAGGGATAGCGGTATCCTTGTAGATAGCATGGTCTTATTTACCCTAAAACCATGACAATGTACCTTTAGATAATGAATTTAACCATCTGATGTAAGCTTGATAATTGCCCTAACCAAATGAATCCAAGGTCTCCCAAGTAGTAAGTTGAAAGACCTTGGTATATTCAAGATTTGGAATGGTATGGTGAATGTTTATGGACCAATGATGACTTCTAAATCTATTTCACTAGCTATTTCTTGTTTTGACCCATCAAAAGCCCTTACTATAGTAGAGCTTAGCCTTATATCAGAAGTTTCTATACCCTATAAATTCAAAGTGGCTAATAAGTAGACATTCAGAGATAACCCCTTATCAATGAGAATATGTGCCACAATCAAATTATTGCATTTGACTACGATAAATAGCAGTTTTTTGTATGTCGAATGCCTTCTTCCACTAAATCTTCAGGTTAAAAGGAGATTTGATCCATTGCAAACACGAAATTAACCACATGTCCTAAACCTTCAGTAGCAATATTGTTATAGACCTTGATTTGTTGAAGCACCTTGAATAATGCTTCCCGGTGTGTCTCAGAACTCAATAGAAGACCCATTAGGGAAATTTGGGCCAGAACCTTAGTCAACTGCTCAATAACCCTATATTCATTTGCTTTCGTGGTTTTCTCAAGTGCATCCTTTTCATCTAATTCTTCTTCTTTTCTCTTAGCCTTTCTCCTAGGGGAGGAATTCTTTGGTTAGGTTTTTCTTCTTTCCTGGCTTTTATGCCTTACTAAGCCTTTCTATCGTAGCTTCAGAAGCTTGGTTAGTGGCTCGGTAATCAAACGGGGTGGCTTTGTAATTTAATGGTCTAATGGGCACATGGATGACATAATTCTTGGGTTTTACCACCATTAGTGTTACCTATGGTTCTTCATAACACTTTATGACCACTAGCTTTAGATCGCTCCCTATCATACCAATAAAGTGATCTGCTGTCTTTGCTAGGGTTTTATCCTCCTCTTTAAATTCCGAGCTACATATTATTATCGGTGCATTGGTGAAGAACTTAGGCTCAATCCACAAATCAACCAAGTATTGGTATCCACCTGGAGACTCTAAGATACCAACTGTAGGATCTCCTACTTGATGCCTGGCCCGTAACTCCTTCTTGATACTGGGCCTTCGAGGTCTAGGGACAAGCATCTCTTGAATGTCCTCTCTTGTGAACTATCTGATTCGAAGCAAGTTATAAATGGCAGGCCTCATTTTCGTCCTATTTCTTAGGTTCATATTTGCTAAGTATCCTTCTTGGTGAAGGATCCAAGCTACCTGCTCGATGGGGATAGGTAACTCATCTAATTTGATAGTCAGCTTTGGTTCTTCTACTGTGATTATATTAATATAACTCGGCAGTGGATTTGTGTTAATGTTAGGAGTTGAAGCTTCTATAAAGTCTAATCGAACCAACTTTGTATCGATGAGATCCTGAATTTCGTTTTTCAACCTTCAATAGTCATCAGTGGAATGACCAACTTACCACGGATGGTAGTCACATTTTAGGTTGGGTTTATAATTCTTTAACCTATAACCCTCTCTTGGAGTCTCAAAATTGATCAGATTATGAGCCTATAGCCATGCAAGTACCTGAATTAAGGGTACTGGAATTCTAGTGAACTATCTTCTATTGAATCTATTAGCTGCTGAGATTGTTGTTGTTGAAGAGGTTGAACAGATGCTTGGTTGTCATTAGAATTCAATTAAATGGTGAATCTTTGTGTGGGTCTAGGAAACCCAAACAAATTAACCATACTAATGGTAGCCTCTTTCCCTTTACTACTAAACCTTGCATTTGACTGCTTCTTTTCTATTTACAACTTGCCTGTGGCGATAGCACTCTCAATCTTGTACCCTATCATCACTATTTTGGAAAATTTTGTTGAAGCATGCCAATCAAATGGGAGAAAAAGGCTCTTCAAGGTATTTATAAAGGTGAATACTAGATCTTTCTCTAGTATAAGTGTGGCAATAATAGTTTCCAATGCCTTCCATTGCTAAGCATCCTCTTTAAAGGTTGATCTTTCTTCCTTTTCATGTTGCTAAGGTCCCACACGGACAGGGTGACCTTGATATTGAACTTGTATTGATTATAAAATGCCCTAGCCAATTCATCCTAAATATCAATCTCATTAAAATCTAGGTAGGCATATCAAGTTAATGTCGGTCCAGTAAGGCTATCCTAAAAAGTCTATAATATTAGCTGCTCATACCGGGTTTATTGGCTCATTTTCCTCACATAGAATCTAGTGTATAGTTTGAGGCATCCCATGCCGACATACTTTTCAAAATCTGGCACCTTGAGCTTTTTAGGGAAAGCACCATCTTGAACCATAGGTAGGCTCGTGATTCCAGCTTGGTGAAACCCGTTAACTTTCTTGAATGCCTTCAATTTTTTCAGTAAATTGAAGGACAAATCTCTTTTCCATTTCTTTTCTTTTAGCTTCTAACTCGTTCTTTAATTCGTTATGCCTAGGCTTAGACATTTAGAGCACATAATGTGTTTCTTCTTCTTGAATAGGCTGACCATAGGTCCCCTTTCGAGTTCTAGAATGTCCTTTAGCAAGTGATTGAAGTAGTCCCATATTTTGGTTAAGAAGTTACACTTGTTCAACCATATTGAGCATAATTTGTTCAAGGGATTAGATCCTTTGTTCAATATTTAAATCTATGTTGCTAGTAGTGTTGTTAACGTTGTTGCTGCTAGCCATTTTGGAATTAGACGTAGTGAAAATGGGACTTTTGATATGGCTTTTTTGTGTAAGAGTTATCTTTTCGAACTTTGATCATCTCAAATTTCATTAGTTACATTTTGAAAAAAATTCTTCTCTTTTTTTTTTTTTGAAACCGAGCAAGCAAATATATGCAAAAAAAAAAAAAAAAAGCAAGGATGCACCACATGGATGCAAGAGGGGATGACGAGTAAAAGTTTGTAGTGAATCTTGAACCATTTATAAAAGTTGTGCTGTAAAAAAAAAAAAAAAGTTTATTATTACTACATTTATCACCTTCATCTCTCTTTCAAAACAAGACAAAGCATTACATAGCAACTTTTAAACTAATCTACTAACTTTATTTGGACAGATAACTCACTCCTCCAATGCACTAATCTTCCTGTTAGCATCTCTCAGCTCTACTTCTAAGGCCTCTATCTTGCTTCCCACTTGTTAGAGCATAGGCCATGTTCTGCTCTTTTCTTTGAAAGTCTTGGTAGTATACCTCCATGTGGGTAGATATAGTCTCCATGTATGCAACCATTTTTTGATTTGGTTCTGGTAGTGTTGGTTCCAAGATATTAGGAGCCTCACAACAGATGTCCTTGTTTCTCTTCATCTGACTGGCGATATACCATCAGGTAGCCTTGTATGTCTTAGTTTCCTTATTTTCTAGTTAATTTTGTAGACTAGCTTGATCTCCTTATTATCCCATAAAGCTTTGACCTATGCGACCCTAGCTTTCAGTACCACGAAGGTCTCGGTTAGATTTAAGTAACCAACCATAATTCGATCTAGACCCCTCTTGAAAGTGATATCTTATAGCATGCCATATTGTCTTACCACACTAGAGGGGTAGTATCTTATGCATCTCGTTAGACCAACCAAAGGTACCACCGGGTATTCTTTGTAACCTAATATGGTAGCTGAACATTTGAACCAACAGGCTTACCATAGGTAGTCTTTAGGCCTCATGTCTTCCAAGAGAGCAATCAAGTTCCAAAGGGGTTCATCATCTTTGATATGGACTCGTTCAGTAAAAGATTGAATGAGATCATAATTGGTATTGATAAGGCCTCATTAGCTAAATTGCACCCATAGTGTCTTGTGTGGCTGGCGAACCATACTATCGTCAAATGGATACTGGCTTTGAAGCTACCCCAGCCTTTATATTTAATATGGTTTAAGCTTTTAATCTATTCAGCTAGTAGGGTAGGGATATAGAATTTGCTAGTTAAGTATTGAGCCACTAGTTCCACCACTCTATAGTGAATGAATAGATCCCCATGCAGGAACAGGATTGTGGCAAAAGCAGCAACAGTGAAAGCATTAACTCTGTTGTCTTCCCAAACGTCAGATGATGCACAAAAGATATCACATTTCTTTCTGAAGTTTTCATGGGCCCCAAACTAATCCTTCATGGTGGAGAGTCTCATGCAATACTCATTACAAGTCTTCACGGATGCAATTATTGGGCCTCTCTTTATACCTAAGGATGGGCCTTGATTAAGGTTCAGAACATAGATTCCTTTAGAAGTTGGTGGAGCCAGTAGTAATCGAGCATATTCTTCTACAGTTGAGCTTAAGATATCTTGACTTAGATAGAAAGTAGCCTTCTTGTTCCCCTAAATGGGTTAGGTCTTGAAACATGGTGAAGGGAACGTGGACCCTTAGCAGATGAAGGATCAAGCCCAACCTATCTTTGATGAATGATCGTTGGAGGGATTGAAACTAACCATCCATCGGTCTAACAAAGGCCTAGGATCATTCAAGGCTTCAACATGATGTTCTTTGATAAAGGTAGGACCAAAGGCCGATGTTGGAACCTGAGCTTGAGGACAACATTTCCTAAGATACGCCAAATTTAGCATACATACAAAAATTCTAAGTCCTATGCATAAAGTATTTACATAAAAGGGACTTATATCATTATTTATGAGGAAATATACTCTCCTTTTCATTTTTTTGTTTTTTTTTTGTTTTTGAAAAATAGCACAACTCCTATATTATTGATTCACCATGAGGTTATGGCCATCATCCCGTGAAAAATGAATGTAATATTTGGTGGTTCTAAAGGGTTCCTTGGTTTGGTAGATCACAGATCAAAACCAAACCAAAGCGAGAGGTCATTTTATGAACCAAAGGGTGGAAAAGGCACAGCTTCTGGATCTTACTAGCGACCTCCCCACTTAAGATCCTAGGACGACCTGGTTTTGATTGTAACTAGCACATACTTTTATAAGTTTTCCCTTAAAAAGTATTAGGGACCCCTATTAGGGCTATATACAAAAATTTCCTTTTTTGTCTACATCACTTAGAGAAAAGATTGGTACAACTATTTATAAATTAATTATTATACAAATAGTATACAAAAAACGAGCATAAAAAGAACAAAATTTAAATCCATGAATTTTCAGTAGCTAGCCCTCTTAAAAATAGGATTCCCCCTAGAGTTGTCAAGTTATCGAGTCTAGATTTTTCATTCTTTTAATTCGATCCATATTAGAGCCAAACCCATTTAGTAAGAACCCTTAACTAGGAATTAAAAGAAATTCACTTTTTTGAAAAAAATTTGAGAGTCACCATTCCATCGAAATTGGGATAAAATTGTAAGCTAGGATCAATGGGTTAGTTAATTCTAACTTAGCTACTAATCTATGAAAAAAAAGTGATTTTAAAACCAATTTGATATACTAGAGATTTTTGGATTCGAAGGCTATCCTATTGAAACCAAATGTTACCATCTTAATTCTTAATTTAAAGTTAATTTTCTTTTATGCTAAAAAATTTAGCTAATTTAGAAACTATGGTATTTACAATTTATCATCAAAGCTTACAATATTAACAATGAATTAATTCGAAACAAATAATAAAATAAAAAAGGTTTTTTATTTTTCATATCACCCTGAAAGTGTCTACGTATCTACTAATTAGAATTTGATAATACGTAGTTCTTTTTTTGCAAAACTTTAAGTTATGGGTTATCTTTTAGATTTTGAACTATTTTCAATTTAAATTCATTAAATTTTCATAAAAATGGAAACTTTTTTTTTCTTTTTATGTGTGAACTATGAATTATCAAGTTGAATTTTCATTTTTATTTTTAAAATATAAGATTTTCTGTGTCAAAAGGTTTTTTTCTAATCATATTTCAATTCTTACATGTATGGAAAACTAATCCTATTACCAATTTTTTTTAAAGGAAAGAAAAAGATTATTCTTTTTATTTTATTTGTATAATTTGTTAACTTTTTTTTAGATTACTAAAATAGATAACCAAATAAATAAATAAGAAAAAAATCGGAACAAACTGACCTAGATAAGCACGGGTTGGATCTTGGATTTAGCACGATGATTATGGATTCGACCTGGGTCAAAATTTGGCTTGAGCTTAGATTTAGAATCACGATGCTAGCGGAATTCGAAACTGTCGATCTGGCAATTCTAGATGGTCAAGACCATATCAGACAAGGACTTTAGGGGACGGGAAAATTCCAACGGTGGTCGTTTGGCTAGAAGTCAATGGTTTGGTTTTTGGTGGGTGATAGTCAGTGGTGGTGTTCACTGGAGATGGTGAGAGGCTTTAGACGAAGGGAAAAGCTACTAGCTAAAGCTTTCACTAGCCCTGGATCTAACTATAGTTTTAGTTTGCTCCAATTTGACCTCTATAAAAAGTAACAGAAAAAATTTTCAAATTAAAACCCTAGATACTCAAAGCTTAATTCGAAGCTTAAAAGTGTTTTTTGGATGTTTCTAATGGAATTGATTGTTTCTGATATCATGAATGGAGAACTCGACCCCTATTTATACTGTTTAGGGGTCGAATTAAGTAGGATATGGTCAACAACCTTGACGACAAGACACACATGAAATCCAGCTTCTTAGGCTTTTTTTGGTAATTCTCGAGCTTAATGGACACATGAAGGAGGACAATAAGTTTAGATATGTGTTTCTAGAAACTAAGTAGTAATTCAAATCAAAATTTGAATTTTCTTTGACTGCTAAAAGCAGATGTTTTGCAAACTTTGGATAAAAAATCAAGTGCTAAATCATAAGTTTTAAGGCTAGATTTTTATCCAAATCCGTAGCACCGCCCGTCTTCTTCCAATCCCTTCATCAATTTGATAAAAATCGGAGTAAATATGGGTAAAAAACAAGCTTGAAATGTTCATGTTGTGCCAAAAAAACTAGTCGGGCTCTTAAGGAAGATGACGCATGTGTTTTACAAATGTGTCATATGCGCGACATGAGTCGACGTGTGTTCTTCACATGCCTATTTGAAAAACATTTTCTTTCCTCGCACAGATTCGAACCTTAACGTCCCTTATGCGTACAACCGTGTTTTACCATTAGGCCATTGGCTTGTACCTAGGTTTGATTTGCATCAACATTTTATTTAAGGCTTCAAAAATAGACCTAATTGAATAGAAGAAGTCACATGGGCTATTAAATTGGTTCTATAAAAGTTAATTTAAAATTAGTATTATATCAAGCCTAACAATTTTTATTTTTAATTATTTTTTATTGTAATTTGTGGGCTTAATGTAACATTAATTTTTAGTATAAATTAAAGCCTTAAATAGGTAAAAATGAGGTGTCTATAATAGGTAATTTTGATCATGAGTTCTAAAGGTTTAATTAAGATTAACCCCATAGGTTCTATATTTATTCACAGGCTGAATTGTTCAGATCATAGGTTGACTTGTTTGAAGACCATGATAACCCAAGGGCGAACCTAGATGGGGATTACAAGGTTAAGCCAAACTACCTTTCTTAGAAGTTGCTTGATGGTCCCTTGTCAAGATTAATATTATCTATTAAGGTCATTAGGATTCTTCTAAAAAGTAAGTCAAATTTGCTAGTTTTCTTGAACAAATATGGTAATCTCTAGAAGATTGAAAAGCTGATTTAACATCTAGGCTAAAACTCTAGAGTGAGGTTGAGCACTTCAAAGTTTAGGTACCAAATATAACTTTTATGCAAAATTTATGTACAAATTTGACATTTACCCTTTTCCTTATGGCACTATTGAGATGCAAACCTTAAAAATTTGTAAGATTTTGAAGGTCAATGGTCATCGCCTGAAATCTTTCTATGAATGTATAATGTTGAAGATACCAGTTTGGAATGTTTAAACTCAGAGGCTGAGCAATAGTCACATCTAGCGAAAGACATTAAAGAAAAGCACTTTGTGGGTGGCAATTCTCACCTTTTTATATTAGTTTTTCAAAAAGCAAAAAGGGAACCACCCTCTCCATTCTTTTTCCATTATTTCCTAAGTTATTTGAATTATCTATTAAAGCATAGATAAGGGAAAGCCAAGAAAAGGATCATGCCAACACCGATGGGAGTATTCTTCTTTTTCTCTATTTTTATTTTTCTAAATATTGTAGACAATGTTTGATTTAAGTGGAGTGTAGATATAATAGAATTTAATACACTAAGTGTTGATAAGTGATTCGAATTGTTGGTGTGTGTCATATTGTTAACTGTATTAGCATTTGCATAATTTAAGTTATTAACATACTTAGTTTCTACTTGCATCAACGTACAACTTTTCGTGTTAAATTTTTTTCAATTTTATACAAATTTGTTACTTGATTATTATGAACTTTTGATACTTTATTTGAGTAAAATAATGAAATCTTTGAAGTACATGACTGTATACTTTTTAAACTTAAAGTCTAAAGTTTTGGGTTAAGGTAATGTTGTTCACAAAAGATTTGTTATGTGCATTTTATATTCACTTTAATGAAATGGAAGATGAAGTATATACATTTTACTTCAAATTTATTGAAGTGTATATGACTTTTCTTAAATATTTATGTTAAACTTAGTTCAAGAACAATGACTTTTTGTTTAAATTGCATGAAAGTTTACATGTGATAGATTAGCTATTTTAGTCAAATAGTTAGTGTTATCAGTGCATAGTATAAAAATTGAGTAATAATTTTGTGAAATAAAGTTGCTTGTACTTTGAGAATTATTTGATTATAAATGCAAAAGAAGTTTGTTAGCTTATCTTAGATTTGTATTTGTGAGTTTATTATATAGTTGTTCTCTTAGGTTAAATTGAAATTATTTACTAAAGGACAAGCAAACTTGAATGTAAAGAGTAATGTGACAATTAGTTGTAAATTTATATATTTTTACTTATTTTTTTAATGCATTGAATATATTTTTATCCATCTAACATGAAAAATTCTAAAGACTTGAGACAATAATGTATAATAATTTAAAGGATAAAAGTAAATTGTACTCAATGTCTAAAATCAATACATCTCCATGTTGTCAACAAATTGACTTTTTTACATGTTGTTAATTAAGGGTTGACATGGTGTAGGTCAATTCAATTCGCTTAAAATAGAATTGAACTGTATATTGTGGTTCATTTTTTTTAATTCGATCTTGACCATACGGTTGTGAGCTAAAAACATTGTTGATGGAGTGAATAGGTTTCATCATTATTATGGATGATACAAATGGCAGTGGGCTAGAAACTACGAAATAAGACTTTTTTTAAGACCATTTTACATGACTGAGGTCAAATATAGTGCACTTTAGACATGCGCACGTTATGATAATTTACAGCTTTTGTCAACCATAAAGATTGTTCTTCCCACCTTCTCCTCCCCCCTCTCTTTTTATTGCGAGGTTGGTCTTTATGATCTCCATGTATTGTTGGTGTTGTTGGATTTTTTATTCTGTTAGGTGCATTGTACATTCAAAAATTTAGTGATATGTTTTCAAATATATTTTTTGTTCGATATAGTATAACAGTAGCTATATATTGTACATTATGAAGTATAAATTGTGATCAAATATGTATATATTACTAATTGTGTATGAAATATACAATTAACATGTATATTTTGACAAATTAATTGTGTATACAATATTGTATAAGGGTAGCTATATATTGACAAATTATGAGGTATAAATTGTGATAAAATAGGTATATATTACTAACTTTGCTTACTTTTGTAATTAACAACCTAAACTTTGTTAAACTTGGCAATTAACTACCTGAAGTGTACTAAGTTTTCCAATTAACCATATAATTTAGGTACTATAAATAAACTTTAAAATTTTGTAGATAGTAAATTGCCACTTATAAATTTTAGGTAGGTAATTACACAGATTGATAAAGTTAAGGTACTTAATGTGACATATTACCGTACAAGAAATAATATTTTAAATTAATTATTTACATAAATAAATATATTAAGCTTACAACAGGAGAGATCTCATCTATAAAAAAACTATAAATCATATACAATCCTATTTTCTTAAATTATCTTACACTATCATAATATACTAAACTTGATAAAAATAGAATATAAGGAGCAAAATTTCAATTTGTTGTGCATCTAATCAACACATTTTAAATTACATAAACCAATAAATAACAAGATAATAGAGTAGACTAATGAGTAAGATATATAGAAAAATGTTTAAAACAATAGAGGCTAAAAACTAAAAATTAACTTTTTTTTTTAAACACATCACAATAATCGAAACATGACATTACCAGTCTAATTTTATTTTTATGAATGTATGTATCTAAATAAAAAGTAAAAAATATAATTAAATTTTTTGGTAAAATAAATAGGTAAATTATATCAAAAGATATTAACATTTAAGGGTAAATTTATTTAAGATATCAACATTTTTAGTGATTAAAAAGAAGAATGAAAAAGAAAAAGAAAATGATATAGCATTAACATGAGGTTTGATAAAAAAATTGCTTTGATAGGGTTTTCTTGATGGAATAGGATGGAGAGGTGTGACAATGATGAATCAAAGGAAAATCCAATAGAAATCTATGAATCATGCAATGAAAAAGGTGAGAAATTGGGAAGAGTATATGGCTTATGGTTTGTCTTTCAAAGATAAAGTATTACACAAAGATAGGAATCTAATTGATGAGGAGAGTCAATTTTTTGATGTTGAGATTTAGGCTGAAGATATCAAAGTGGAGATAGGTAGTATGATGTCGTCGATAAGGTTCTCTGATTGTATTCATCATCTAATGGCAAAATCTATGGAACAAACTGTGGCGGTAAGGATCTTGGGAAAGAGCATTGGATATGCATGCTACAAAATTGGATAATGAGCCTTTGGAAGCCCTAAGGAGAATCTAAGATTGTTGATTTGGATAATGGATATTTTTTGGTTCATTTGATGGATGCAAATGATTACTGCTTTGCTTTGCTTAGTGGTCCTTAGACTATAATGGGACATTAAGTCACTGTTCAACCTTGAAGAAAGTTTGCGTGAATGGCTATTGAGTTAGATTTTCAAAAGCCTTTGATTTCTAAGGTCTTGGTCGATGGAAGAATTCAAGCTGCAGAATATGAAGATTTAGCCTTTATTTTCTATAAATGTGCCGTCTATGGGCACATTAGTGAGTCATGCACAAAGAAGAAAGTTGAGATCTCTAGAGAGGTGATCAAACATGGAGAGGTGAATATAAACAATGATCGGATGATGTTAGAGAAGATTGAACATATAGATTTGTTAGGCCCTTAGATCCATACCACGAGAAAAGGAAAAAGGAACAATAACGGGAGTTCAAATAGGAATGAAAAGTGTAATCCTGATAACCCCTTCCAGACTTAGTTTAATATTTTGGTAGATCTTGAGGAGGAGAATGTGAAGAAAGATTTAAGGGATTTAAGGGAGCCTTCTAGTAAAGGAAGTTTAATAGGTAATGGGTCTAAAGGCCGGAGGAAGTAGGTCAATGTATCCTCTTAACTTAACAATGTAATTTCTCCTCGTAAGGAAAATGTGGATTCTAATATAATTGAACCAATTAAGGGGGTTAATTTGGTAAAAACCACCACCAAGGACCATCTTTCTCTTTCAACATCTCCAAAGCTTGCTCCACCTAGGAAGCCAACTTTGCTTAACAAAAATAACCACACTGTTATTCTTTTTGAGAATCATACTTCGATTAGTACAGTCACAATGCCGCTTTCTCAAAGCTTTAAAACCAACCTTCTTCATATTCCATTCTTCAGCGTTTTGCGAGAAAAAGGAGGCCACCAAATAAGTCGAGTTGCTTTAATCTTAAGAATAATCTTAACTTTAAGCATGTAAGGAGCAAAGAGCTAAGCAAAAACAAGTCAAATCAAGGTATAGACAATCTGGATGATTTGTTAGAATTTGAGCTTGGGGATTCTCAATTTTATGAATCTAAGGAATTTCAAGAGTTGGAGGTCGAGGCTACTATTTGATTAACCATAAGTATTGTTTTTCTCCTCCTTTGTTCTCTCATTATGAGTTTTCCTTTTATGCGTTGGAACTGCCAAGGGGCTATAAACAACTCTTTTAATCGTACCGTAAGTTTTTAGTTAAGTTGTATAAGATTCACTGCTTGCTTTGTTGGAACCTCGAGTTGGTGGTGCCAAGCCGATTTAATCATTAAACGTTAGGTTTTTCCTTTTTCTCATAGAGTTAAGGCTTTTGGCTATTCAGGAGGTATTTAGATTATTTGGTATGATGATGTGAACATTCATATTTTTCTTTTTATAATGATTGGCAGTTTGTTCATTTGAAATTGTGTTAGTAAAATAATTAATCTCTTTTGTTGACCATCTTTTATGGTAGCCCTATTTTTGTTATGAGAACCTTTTAGGATAAGTTATCCTCAATTGTAAGAATACTTTAGGGCATTGGATTATTGATGGTGATTTTTATGCCATTTTACATAAGGAAGAAAGGTTTACTACTGCTTCTCAAAGAAATTCTTCTTGCAAGAGGTTTAGCTGTTGGGTTTTGGATAACTCTTTAGTAGATGTTAGCTTTACAAGCACTAAAGTCACAAGAAATTCATAGACAAATTTTTACCTTATAAACATTGAAATAGAAATAACGAAAAATCCAAAAAAAAAACCTTTATAAAATACTAATCAACTATTTAGGAAATCTATAAATCACTACATAAACCCACTCGATAATTTAGCTCATACTAAACAATGGAATTTCAATCATAATAAGATATGGACATAATCCATTACAAAAGATAAGGATGGAATACACCTAAAAATATCAAGAAATTCTCCTCAATGATTCTAGGTTCCAACTCCACGATGATAATGGATAGTGCTAGAAAATGGGGTGGAATGATGTGAGGTCGAGGTCAGTGTGTGAGGTGAGGTGGATGAGGTGAAAGATGGTGGAATGGTTTATCAAGAGACAAAGACCAAAATATGGTCTGTCCCCAGAGACAAAAGATAGAGAGAAATGAAAATGAAGACGGTATACATATGGTATGTGAATGGTAAGTAGGTATATGGATGTATAGTGATATGAAAGTTGACTAGGTTTGCAGGTTATGATGTGAAAGGTATAAGAGGTGGGTAGCTGTAGAGTAGATATTTTTTGCACAGTAGATCCCCAAAACTCTACAAAAGTACAAAAGAGGGGTAAAAGTCTTTTTAACATTTACAATAAAAATGAACTTTAGATATTATGCCTAAAACTAAAGTTAATAAAATAAAACAATAATAAAAATGGTTGCTGAGGTTGGTCTTGTGGCACGGTGCACAATAGCTCAATGTGGAATTTGGAATAAATCAGATCGTGCAGCAAGTTTGTATTGGTAGATGCTTGGTCTACTTGGTTCGGTGCTTTGCTTTACAGTAGCTGCTAAATTGATTAGCTTGGTTCTCGCCTTGACATCTCCATGTCTGATCGGTCATTTGGGATTTGAGATGGTTCTCAACATGTCTGATCAGTGGTGTTTGTGCTCTTTAAGAGGCAGCAACAGGTCGGTGGCTTCACTGGGCTTGCTCGTTTGTCATGAAGGCTCTGCGTAAGAAATTTAGCAGCTGTTGGTCGTTTGCTTGATAGGAGCTTGATGGGCAGCATGTTGGAGTGTTGCTGCTCTACTGATGGTGAGGGTGTCTTGTTGAGTTACTAGAAACTTGAACCTTAGAGATTGCAACATTCAATACAATTCTGCTCGGATAGTTCTATCATGCTTGATGATCTGTTATGTGTGCTGCTGTCAAAGCACTGCTACCACTAGGTTGGTAATGAATAGCTCAGCTAGTGTTGTCAAGCTCAATATGACGTGTTGCTACATCCTTGTTAGTGATGTGCTGGGTGTTCGTCATTGTGCTTGGCTATTGCTCGATTGTATCTGCTGCACACTGGGACTTGGTAGCTTGGGTCTGTTTTGATGTAGCTTGGCAGATTGGTGGAGCGCAGTTCGGTTGTGTTGCCTTGGTTGGTCGGTGGAGTTGAACTTGCTCCAGTAAAGCTCCAAGGGCTCTCGATTCACCAACACAGCAACTCGAATGATCCTCACTCAGAGTACAACAATTTTTTATCGGTGAGGTGCCTGGTAAGTCTTCCAAGGCAGGTTGGTTGAGAACACTCGACTTGAGAGTTTTGGCTTGGTTTCTCATGATCAAATCAGGTTAGTAATAGCTTGCAGCAGCTCGGGTAGTAGCATCAGGTGAGGTCGGTGGAGTTTTGCTCAAGCAGCTCAGATCTTCCTATTGCTCACACAGTGCTAGACAAAGCTTGGTGTAGATTGAATAAGGACCATCTTGGTAGGTGCTGTTGCAGTTAGGCTTGATGGTATTCGAAGTAGCAACTCGATACATCAATGGACGCTCATCTGAACACTCCAAGTATGATAGTAAGCGCTCGAATTCTGCACATTCTGCTCCATGTGTAGTTATAAATGAGTTGCTTTTGCTACTTTTGTTCGGACTAGTACAATTGATATGAACTGGTCGGTGCTCAACTCGTTGAAGTTGGTTGATGGAGCTTCTATTCTCGCTAAGCATAGGTGCTCAGAATGAAGTTTGCTTCATGATTGTATAGTGAGTGCTCCACTAAATAACATTGGACGCTCTAGGATTATACAATACAACTCGGCAAGGACATATGACGACTCAGTTCTCTTGTCTTACAGCCCTGTTGATTTGCTATTAGCTTATTGAATGGCTTAGTTATGTAATGTAAGCTATAAAGTTATAACGAGGGTTATAGCTAATAGATTGAAGCCCTTTACGAAATATTTGTTGCATCCTGCACATTCGAACTGTAGAAGTATTGTTGATAACATTATTATTGCACAGAAGGTACTCCACTCAATGAGAATTAAGCGAGGAAAGGTAGGTTGGATGCCTCTTAAAATTGACTTAGAGGAAGCATATGGTCAATTAAGTTGGGCTTTCATCTTAGATACATTGGATGATATTGACATCCCTTGTTATCTATCTATGATGTTGATGAGTTATTTCTATTCTAGTTCTATACAGATTATTGTTAATCAGGATGGTGTGTGACAAGGTGACCATGTTTCACCTTATATCTTCGTTCTTTGCATGAAGTGTTTGGCTTAAGCTATTAATAGAGCTACGGAAAGGGAGGAATGGAAGCCTATTAGTTTTGGTTCATCTTGTTTTCCTATTTCTCATTTGTTCTTCGCTGATGACCTGGTCCTTTTTTGCAGAGGCTTCATTGGTCAAGCAACTTGTATGCTAAGAATTCTTGAGGACTTCTATGCGGTTTCAAGCCAATCTACTAGTATAGAAAAATCCCAAGTGTTTTTTTTTTTTCTTCTAATGTTATGCAGGCTGACTTGGATCTGATCAGTGACATATTGGGCATCAAATCTTCAGAGAATTTAGGAAAGTACTTCAGAGTTCCTCTTGTCCATAGAAGAGTCTCTAAAGATACATATCAACCGATGCAATAGGGAAGGTGTATGTCACAAGTTCGATAGAATGCAGCTCGGATTCAAGCTGAGGAACGCATAGAAATTTTACAATACTTGAATGCAAATATCGTAATGAAAGTTTTTTTTGTATTTTTTCTCTGCTGTCTTTGATTTTCCCACTAACGTATATATAGTATGTAATATATGCTTCCCCTAACAAATAACAGAAAATCATTTAATGGCATGTGCAACAATTTGCCACATCAAATTAGTTGTAACAACCTAGACATGCAGAATATTCTACTAAAATACTATACTATTTTTAGGACATAACCAAGTAAACGAACAGGCCTAGCTCAGCCAATATATGCTATATTAATTCATCCAACCCTAATAATTTTGAGGCCCATCCGCACCAACCAGCCCATCAATATCTGTCTGACCGTACCTTCTGTATCTCTAACCATTCCCCCACTTTAGTTAATACAACTTCGTCACTTTCGAACACTTCTCTTTGTTCAAACACTCCACTTCTTTTTCTTCCTCCTTTTCAAACCCTAACTCTCTTGTTCCTTCCAAAGAATTCAACCCCGTAGCATTTCCTCCTTCTTCAAACCCCCTTGTCCACAAGGGGCTGTGAGGGAACCGAAGTCTTAGCTCACTGGCGAACTCCCGGGTGGCTTTCGACAGAGATAAGTGTTTCCAAGAGAGTAGTAGCATCGTGTCAGCTTTGTCCTTCCTTTTCACAATTTTTTTGTCTAAAATTGCATGCAGCCCTAATCCTTATTCTTCATGCATTACAGGTAGAGGAAAGACCCGATCTGGTGATGGACCGTAGTAGGGTTTCAACTGGGAAACGTGGAACATGGAATGCACGGCTAAATCTGGTGGGAGATCAAGTCGGTAAGCCACTTTTCCTACTCGATCTAACACTTTATAGGGTCTGTAGTATTTTTGAGCTAATTTTTGTACCTTATGATGCTTGAGTGATCCTTGTCTGTATAGCTGGAGTTTTAACAATACCCAATCTCCAATTTGAAACTCACGCTCACTTCTTTTTCTATCACACACCTGTTTCATACGTTGCTGGGCACGCTTAAGATGAAATTTGACAATGCAAAGCATGTCCTCCTTGGTAGTTAGTATAGTGTCAACCATCTCATTTCTGGAATCCCATGGAACATAGGGTAGATGTAATGGTGGGGGATATCCATAAAGAATGTGGAAAGGGGTATATTTAGAATTGGTATGGTAGTTGGTGTTATACCACCATTCTGCCAAAGATAGAAAATGACTCCATCTCTTAGGATATTCCCTTGTCATACATCTAAGGTATGTCTCAAGACACTTATTAACCACTTCTATCTGGCCATCCGTCTATGGGTGGTAAGAAGTTGATAGATTGAGTGATATTCCTTGCAAGCTAAGGAATTCCTTCCAGAAAGTGCTCACAAAGATGGGATCCCTATCACTAATGATAGTTTCGGGCATCCCATGTAACTTGTAGATTTGTTTTAAGTACAACTGTGCCACTAGAAGTGTTGTATATGGATGAGCTAATGCCAAGAAGTGGGCATACTTGCTCAACCTATCTACTACGACAAACACCACTTCCTTCCCATTAGATTTGGGTAGTCCCTCAATGAAGTCCATTGTGATGTCTTGCCAGCATTCCTTAGGTATAGGCAGGGGTTGTAGTAGTCCGGGTGTAGCTACATTCTCAAACTTGTACTTCTGACAGGTATCACAATTCCTCACGAATTGTCTTACTAGCCTTTCTAGTTTAGGCCAGTAGAATACCGAAGAGATTCTTTTGTAAGTAGCATGTGCTCCGGAATGTCCCCCCAGTGCTCCTCCATGATACAATTGTAATAACTGTTGTCTCAATTCTTCAAAAGGTCCCACTACCACCTTTCCTTTTCTCCGCAATATCCCTTGGTCATAACTAAAATGTTTGACCTGTTTACCCTCCTTGAACTGCTCAATAAACTTGCCATACCCTTGGGGTAAGTTCCAACTTTCTTTTATGGCCTCTAGAAATTCTGGTACTGCTGTTTGAATAGAAAGGTGATTAAGACACTTACCCTCTCGTCTAGATAAGGCGTCAGCTGCTGTATTGGTGGTACCATTCTTGTACTCAATGGAATAATCTAACCCGAGCAACTTAGTGAGCCACTTCTGTTGGCTGGAAGACACTAAACGTTGTTCAAGTAGATACTTAAAACTTTGGTGATCAGTCTTAATTACAAAAGTTCTTCCAACCAAATAGTGTCTCCACTTATCCACTGCATAAACAAGTGCTAACAACTCCTTCTTGTATACTAACATTACTTTATGCATAGGCGCAATGGCCTTACTGATGTAAGCAATTGGGGGATGATCCTGCATTATTACTGCTCCAATTCCATCATGGCTAGCATCTGTCTCCACAGTAAACTTCTTGGAGTAATCCAGCAGACTTAAGACAAGGGCCTTGACTAATGCCTCTTTTAGCTGGACTAAAGCTTTTTAAGCCTCTTCAGACCATTTAAATTGGTCTTTGCGAAGTAGATCAGTGAGGGGTCTAGCCATAATTCCAAACCCATGTATAAACCTCTTATAATATCCTACTAACCCTAGGAATCCACGCAATTGTCTAACAGTGGTAGGAGTTGGCCAATCTACAATTGCTTCTATTTTTTTAGGATCTGTTGCCACACCACACTTGGTGATAATATGTCCCAAGTAATCGATCTGTTGAACTCCAAAGACACACTTACTGCGTTTGAGATACAACTTCTCTTTTCTCAACACAATTAGCACAGTCCTCAAATGAGCCACATGCTACTCCAAGTTAGGACTATATATCAATATATCATCAAAGAAAACCAATACAAACTTCCTTAAGTAGGGTCGAAATAGATCATTCATCAAGCCTTGGAATGTGGATAGTGCATTGGTCAGCCCGAAGGGCATGACTAAGAATTCATAATGCCCATCATGTGTGTGAAATGCTGTTTTATATATGTTGTTCGGGCGCATTAAAATCTGATGGTAACCCGAACGTAAATCCAATTTGCTAAAATAACATGCCTCGTGTAATTCATCAAACATATCTTCAATTATAGGAATGGGGTATCTATCCTTCACTGTCTATTGTTTCAAATTCCTATAATCAACACACATTCGTCATGTGTTGTCTTTTTTCTTCACTAGTACTACTGGAGATGCAAAAGGACTAGAACTAGGACGTATTACTCCACTTAACAGCATTTCTTTCACCATATCTTCTAGTACAGACTTTTGGATAGTAGAACAACGATAGGGTCTCAGATTGACTGGGGTATAATTGTCTTGTAAGTGGATTCTATGATTACAAGATCTGTTTGGAGGTAACGAATGCGGTTCCTCAAACAGTTCATTGAATTCTTCCAGCAATTCTATGATGTGTGGATGCACACACCGTTCTTCCCTATCCTCATTAACTACCATCGAATTAATTACAACCCAACATTGTACTTCAAGTGCAAACTTAGGAGTAGACAGTAGTAAGGATAATTCTGTATCAGTAATAGGAGAAATTACCTCATTCTGTCCACTTAGAGTGCAAGTTGAACCCCTCCATTGGAAATCCATGCGCAGCAATCTAAAATTCCATTGTACCGTACCCAATGAGACCAACCATGGCATTCCCAAAATGAGATCATAGGCTATCAGAGGTGGGGCATACAGATCAGAGTGGAATTCAACTCCTTCCATTCTCCAACAGAACTGTTGAACCATATACGACTATAAATTTTATCTCCATTAGCCAAATTAACAGTAATGGGTTCAACTGGGGTCATGTTACAATTCAGTCCCTTAGCTAACTCTTCATTGATAAAATTAGCCGAACTCCCAGTATCAATAAGGATATTCAGCTTCTTCTTTTTAAAGAACCCCCTGACACACATGTTGTGTTCTACATTGTGGCTATTATCCCCCAAAGCGCATAATGTTAATGAAGCTAAATCACTCTCCAACCTTTCGACCTCACTTTCCACCAATTCATCCTCCACTTCTTCCCCTTGATTGTCTACCACCAGGACATTCAGTCTTTTATTCTTGCACCTATGACTAGGCCCAAAAGGCTCGTCGCACCAGAAGCATTGCTTCTCGCACCTTTTTTCCTCCAATTCCTCTAGTGTCATTCTATGAGTGTTTCTAGGGTGGGTTATAGACGAGTTTGGTGGTTTGGGTAGGTTGTTTAGTGGTGAGTAATTAGGTGGGGTGGAACGGTTAGTGTTTGGGTTGTATGTAGTGGTAGAATACTTGGGTGTGTAGTTATGTGAGGGTGCTGAGTATATAGGAGATCAGGTAGATTTGGATGGTGATTTGGTAGAGGTTAGGGTAGCTTCTTGAAGTTTAGCCAGGGTAATAGCTTGGTATAAGGTATTTGGTTGGAACATACGTATAGGGTATTGAATCTTTTGGCTTAAGGCCACTAAGAAAACAACTCACAAGTTATAATTCCGTGAGCTGGTTTTGAGCTGAGAGATGCATGAATTGGTCTAAGTAATCCTATAAAACGTCCACCTGCTAAAGTTCCTTAAGCTCCACCATGGGGTCTTCATAGATCCGCTCGTTAAAACGAGCCATTAGGGCCTTGCTTAACTCCTCCCATGTAATTGGAGTTGTTTCAGGCCTGAGTTTGGCATAAGAGGAGTACTACTCATATGGTTTTCCTTCTAGATGCATAATGGCCACTCTAAACTTGAGATGCTCTAGAGTCTCATCTAACAAGAAAAAATGCTCTGCTTTAGATATCTACATCGCTAACCCTTTACCATTGAAAACTAGGAAATCAATCTTGGTGTTGTGAAGTGGAAGCTGATAGCCACGAAATGTGTTATCTCTCGATAAAACATTTCCTGTCTCCCTGTCTATTACATCTGAACTTCCATTGCCCTTATAAGAACTCATAAGAGTGTTAGAGATAGGAGTTTTTCCTTTTAATTGATTTCTCAACTCTTCTATGGTTTGTGATTGTTGTTCTGACATCGTTTGCTGTTTTTGCAGGGTATCAGAAAACATCTTAACCCAACTGTCCTATTTATCCACTTGTTCCTTAACCAATGCCTTGATAACCTCTTCTACCCTCTTAGACTCCCTAGTTCCTTCGGCCATTGCTCCTACTGATGACTTTGATACTAATTGCAACAGGGAAGGTGTATGTCACAAGTTCGATAGAATGTAACTCAGATTCAAGCTGAGGAACGCACAGAAATTTTACAATACTTGAATGCAAATATTGTAATGAAAGTTGTTTTTGTATTTTTTTTCTGCTTTCTTTGATTTTCCCACTAACATATATATAGTATGTAATATATGCTTCCCCTAACAAATAATAGAAAATCATTGAGTGGCATGTGTAACAATTTGCCACATCAAATTAGTTGTAACAACCTAGATATGCAGAATATTCTACTAAAATACTATACTATTTTTAGGACATAACCAAGTAAATGAACAGGCCTAGCTCAGCCAATATATGCTATATTAATTCGTCCGACCCTAATAATTTTGTGGCCCATCCGCACCAACCAGCCCATCAACTTCCTCAGCCCATCAATATCTATCTGATCGTACCTTCTGCATCTCTAACCATTCCCCAACTTTAGTCAATACAACTTTGTCACTTTCGAACACTTCTCTTTGTTCAAACACTCCACTTCTTTTTCTTCCTCCTTTTCAAACCCTAACTCTCTTGTTCCTTCCAAACAATTCAGCCCCGTAGCAACCGATTGTAGATAAAGTGAAAGAGAGGGTTAGCAAATGGAATCTCCGTAGTTGGAAGATGAACTTTGTGTCAGTCTATGCTTTCTTCAATCCCCATCTACTATATGTAATTAGCTACCATTCTTAAGGGGCTGTGTGATGATATTGACAAATGTAGAAGAAAATTTCTTTAAGACTCTTCCAAAAATAAGTCTCAAATGAGCTTGGTTAATTACAAAGAGTTGTGCCAACCTAAGAGATGTGGCGGGTTAGACATTCGCTACATGAAAGACATGAATGATGCTTTACTTGTTAAGGTGGCATAGAGTTTTCCAACAGACAATCAGTTTATGTGGACTAAGGTTATTTGAGCAAATTATAATTTGATGGAGGCCACAACTTATCAAGAGTTAGCTCCTTGGAAAGGCTCTTATCTTGGAAGCATTCATTCAAAATCTAGAAAGTGGCCATTGAAGGAGTCTATTGGCTTGTTAGGAATGGGGAATAGGTTAAATTTTCGAAGGATAAATGGTTTGCTATTGATGGAATCTTGTTGGATCATGTTATCCCTACTGTTCCTAATCATAGCACCAATGTTGTTGAATTTTGCACGTTTAAGGGATCTTGGAATCGACAGGTTATCAACAATTTGCTTCCCCAAGGAATTGGGCAACATATTGTAGCTGTATGTCTTCTTTTTCCTAATGTAGCACTTGATCATTTTATTTAGGGAAACTCATGTTCGGGTTTTTTTTCGGCTGCATCTGCTTATGAATTACTTAGTTCCAATAGCTAGAATGCTTGTGGCTTCAAATGGAAAGTAGTTTGGAGTTGGCCAAGATCGGATAGAGTTTGAACTTTTCCATAGTTAATTTTTCAAGATGCTTTGTTATCAAATGAAAAGTGGAAGCAAAGACACTTGACAAATGATAAAAGTTGTGCTCTTTGTGGTTCAACTACTGAAAATGTTCGCCATCTATTTGTGAATGTCACAAGGCTATCTATGTTTGGTGTAAATTGATCCCTTTTGATAATCTTGTAGTATTCCTGACAAGTAATTTTTAAAATTGGATGTTAGAGAATTTGCAATGATGTCGAATGGTAGATGGAGTTGAATGGCAGATTATTTTTGCAATGACTGCAAATCCCCGAAATTTTTTTAGGGTTTGAATTATAGTTTAAACCCTAATCAGAAGTCAAACGGATTTTTCTGAGTCAACAAAACCATAATTTACCGTAACCGCCTAAATCCGGCATTGCCGTTTTCTCTAGCCTTAGAAAAAGAAGTTGGAATAATTAGCTACAGTAGTTTGTAATAGCTATAGGTTTTATAAAAATATCAGTTTTACGAAATTCGGGTGTCTTTTGAACCCGACCCGACACAGTTCTTGAAAAACGTGTCCGGGAGCTCGGAATAGGAAAAATATTCCGAATACACCATTAGACTCTGAAAAATATGAGATTTCTAAAATTATCAATTTCGTAATTTTTCGGTAGCTAAAAATATCAGATATCGCTTTTATACGCGTATTTTCTTACTACCGGTATTTAATTATCATGTCTACTTTTACATTACACTATTTTCTACTATTCTACACTATTCATCTATCTCTAGTTTTTCTTACAACCTATTCTTACAATCCATACACCTATTTTTTACACATTTTCATTTCCAATAAAATTTCACATCTTTCATTTCTTACTTTTAATTAACAAAATAACAAAAAAATAAATTTTCCTCTCTTTTTCTCCCAAAAGTAGTGCCCCTTCCCCCCAATGATGCCTCAATTTGTTTTATTTTTCACTTATTTAATTAACACAAATTATCTCCCACATTTTCCTATAAATACCCCCTCATACCTTCACTTCTTTCACACCACTTCTTTACTAAAGTTACTCTCTCAAAATCTCTCAAGAATTCTTTACAAGAAGTCTTCTTCTTCTTCTTTCTTTTAGGTAATATGCCTTCAAGAGATTCCTATGTTCATCTACTTAGTATGAAATTAGTGTGTGTTTTCTAAAACCATTAAGGTTAAGAAAGCAATAATAGGTTAATACTTTGTTTTTGTTCAAAATCTCCAACTCCTTTGTGTTCTTTTATGTTCATTACTATCTAAGTATCTATATAGCTATATATATTATTTAGAGCATATAAGCTCAATGTTTTGCAATTTATTTACTTTATTGCAATTTATTTATTTCAAGTTGTTTTTAAGACTAGTCATTCTAGTCTTAGACTTGTCCTCATCAAGTCAAAACATTTTCTTTTCTTTTCAGGATTAGTCTATTCTTAGTCCCGGGGTACCTTGATGAAACTAAGGTCCCAATACTTGATTTATTTCTTTATATGCTTATTCTTTTAAGTTATTATGTTCTTTTCATATTTTCATAGCTTATGATTCATATTCATGCATGAACATAATGGTCTTGTCTCAACAAGATAAATGAAGGAAATGTTTTATTAAGATAAAAAGTTTTCCCCTAGAAATAAAAGTATGGAGTTAATGTTTTCCTTAAGAAACTAAGAAGTCAACCTAAACAAGCCTAGAGGAACTTACAAGAAATTTTATAAACATACAAAAGATTTATGAAGTAAACAAGAGTTTTACAATAACTTCATCTTTTTCTTTAAATAATAGAACCCCTTTTTCATTAAAATAAAATGATCCCAAGAAACCAAGGAACTAAAATATTCTTTTGTGAAAATTATTATTATTATAAATTGTTGGAAACTAAGCTTAGAAAAATAAAAATCATTCTTTTAAAATACTTACAAGAAATTAAATACTCATTTCAAAGTAGCTCAAGATCTTTTTAGAGTAAAAAAATATTTCAAAATTTTCTCAAGTTCAAATCTTTCAAGACTTTACATTTTCATGAATTGAGACAACTCCATTTACTTTATACATTTGTTATGAATCATTACATATATGCATATACCTTTCAAAAAGTTTACAAAATACTTGAAATATTCATCTCTTCAAATGAGCTTTGTGTACAAGAAGGAAAACAAGTTTTTGCAAATTCGTGGCAAATCTAGTCGCTGCCTTTTCGGGACCTAAACGACTTAGTTTTATGAAAATAAGCTTAGAAATGCGTAGATATTTTCAAGTAGGTAGAAAACGATGTATTATATGCGAAATTCCGAGTTAAAATGAGCAAGTTATGGCCATTTTAAGTTGAAATTTCCCCTTATACGATTTTAAGAAAAGATTAGAATCTTCAAGAATAGAAGTTCATGAAATACTCATCTTAGGTATTCTTCTTTTAGATAATCTCGAGGAGGATTGTTCATATCCTGAAGATTACTACGATTAGTGGAAATCCCGAACGACTCATCCATTTCAAGAAAGGTGTCATCATGGCTGAGTGAGTTTACTTCCCGTTAATTTTCTCATACTCTTGCTTGTGCTTGTAAAATTAGTTGCACTAGAATTTAGGTAAAATCAAAAGGAAGTGTATGATAATATTTGAAAGAATACTAAATATATTGAAACTCGATTTGTTTGTAATATAGTTGTATGTGCATTAATATCTTGAAGTGTTTGAAATTGGTTGATCACTTGAAAGAAGTTAAATGTAACTACTAGACTTTAATTAAGAAATTATTCGTGCACTTCATATGTTGAATCACATTTTATTCACTACTATATAATTGGTGGGACAAGCATATAATAGTGATGGTAGGCAGAACCGGTATATTATCTAAGTGGCGAGTAGGAGCCGGTAAAAACTACAAAATTGGTGGCTAGTAGGAGCCTGTAATAACTACAAGTTTTTGATGGCGTATAGTAGCAGGTATGATCTATAAAAGTGTTTTTAAAAGTTATGGCTGTAATTGGCCTGAATACCTAACCTCGAATGAAGGGCATAATTCATTCAACATATGATTCCCGGAAAGTCATATGTCTTGTATGCTCACGTGGTTGTTGCATTGCATACGTTTGAATAATAAACTTGGTTGATAATTTACTTTGAGTATGAATTTTGGGATTTACTCACTAAGCCTATAAGCTTACACCCCTATAGGTATTTGTATTCTCAGGAACACCTATTTTTGTGCTTAGGACCTCCCCATATGTAATAGCCATGCTTTTATTCCCAATATCATATTATATATATATATATATATATATGATTATAGTTACTTATTAAAATAAATAAATAACATGTATATATATTTGAGTAGTGTAGAATAATTATGTTTGCATTAGTATAATAAATACTTAATATTAATTTACATATTGATATTGTATATGAAATGAGTAATATTAGATATATATTTCAAGTATAGTGTAGCAAATTTTGTTGGAAACCAAAGCTAAATAAATGCTTTTATTTTACTTAAATTAATAACATTAATTAACTTTAATTAAAAGCTACTTTATGACTTTTTGGGCTGCCTTAAAAGTCATTCTTTGGATAAACATTAAGCCATTTTCGTCCAAAATGATACCACCCTCAAAACAACCTCCCAAACAAGCACAAAACCCATTATTTCTCTCCCAAAGCCACCCCAACTTCAAGACCAAGATCCACATCCAAATTCTTGCAAGTTGGCCACCAAAAGACCACTCTAAAGCCTTGAAAACCAAGTCTAAAGATTTGAGGTAAGTTTGAATTACATTTGATGCAAGTTTCATAGTGTAGAGTTTGTTAAATGTGAATTTGATATATATATATATATATATATATATGTGTGTGTGTGTGTGTGTTGGTGATGTGTCGATGAAGGTTTGGTTTACCAAATGAAGTATAATATATGCATGTTTAGTAGTTGAAGTGTAAGAATGAAAATGGAATGATATATGAGTAGTGTAGTAAGGGTTAAGTGAAGTTGAGTTTGTTGAAAGTGGTATTGATGTGGATGGTGGAGTGTTTGATGTTTAGAGTTAAAGTTAATGTTGTTTGAATGTTATATTGATCATATAACAAGATTTGGAAACTTGGCATGAGTTTAAAAGAATTTTGGATGTGTAAAACTAACATGAAAAACAGAGGAGTTTAAAAGAATTTTCGCAACCTGTCACAGAGTTTACGCCGGCAAAGTACGCTGGCAGTGTTGAAGGTACGCTGCCTGCGTACATGAGGAATTTGGCGGTGTTGAGGATGCAGTCAGGGACCAAATTTGTCGACCTTAACGCTGGCAAATTTTTACATTTTCGCCGCCAGCGTTGAAGTTTGGCATTGGTTTCCCTGTTTCGCAGCTTGTTTGTTATTTAGCCATAACTTTTTCATCTGACCTTCGTTTGAGATGATTTAAGTTGGGTTGGAAAGCTTAGAAAGAGATCTACAACTTTTGTGTTTTAAGATTTTACAAATTTCAAAAGTATCAGTGCTTAAATTTCATTTCTTTCTAACTGATACACTTTCCAACAAAGTTTAAAACTTATTGTTGTTTGTTAAAAGTTGTCCAAAGCTTCATAAATGATCATTTAAGTATTTGTTGAGTATTGTATGATAATATATGATATCTAAATGCTATGTGATGATGTTATAATGATTTATTTGAATTTCTTTGGATGATTATACTTGAGATTTGATGAACATATATACTTGAACTAAGTGTGAGTTTGTAATTATTTTTTTTACAATGATTGATTCCCTTTCGGTTATTCCCATTGACTCTCAAGCTAGTACAAGTACGCAGGAACGTGCTTGATCTTTGCTTAGGATAGGCATATCTTTAATAAAAGTTAATATAGAAAAAAAATTTAAACCTTTGTTTAAATTGGATGTCTCTTACGCTATTTAAATCCGTATCTGGCCTAGATGGCAGATCGGTATCCGGTTCGGGGAGTAGCACCTTGCTCAGATTGGGGGCACGGTAGATTAGGCGCTTAGGCCACCCCTGTCTTTTGATAAGACTTTCCTAAGTGGTACGGCGAGTAACTAATGGGGAAAATGGTATTGGTGTAGCGTTTGCTTAAGCTTAGAATGAAATAATATGATTTAGTTCAAATGTTTATGGGAACAGTTGGACTAAGTGATGTTATGGACTAAGATAAGTGAAGTTGTGTAACGGTTGTTAACCCTAGATGAAGTTATTTTCTCTTTATGGATATATCATTTAGGAGATATAAGTATCCGAGCTGCTTATATCAACCCCTGAGCGTCGTGATCGTTACTCAGGACCCCCAAATATCCTTATTGTTCGGAGTTTGAATACTCCAGTGGTATTTGACTAATTAAAGATTATCTAATAAATGAATGATTGTCACATTGCATTATAGTTTAAGATCGTGTGAACCATTACGCATTTGTTTTTGTTACTTGTGTACTGAGCCTCTGGCTCATGTTTTATCCTTTTCAGGTATGGATGATGAATTCTATACGAGTATGGGATTTGGATCGGATTTTGAGGAGTTCTTAGATGATTGGGAGGAGTAGAGACGACCTTGACGTTGATGGAACCCTTATGTAATAGAATAGTTACATGTACGTATATGTTTTGAAAACTTATGTATTATTTAATAGGATTTTGTTATCTCTTGATGTATTTTGTAAATGGCTTGTTACGAGCCTTGTTTGTAATGTACGTATGTATGTATGTATGTATGTATGTGTATATATATATATATGTGGTTGTATTATATACTATTAGTAATAATGTTTATTCTTATAAGACATTGAGGCAAATAACTATCCAAATTGATCCTGGATTACAACCTTACATATGATACTGCATATTATATGTGGTTGGGGAACTGGGTTTGCCTATTTTAAATATAGGGGTAAATCCGGGGCCTTACACCATATCCGTGTAAGTTTTGTATATTAAAGCTTTTGGAGGAAATCTACTCGAAGACTTAGATTAGAATTCCTTTGAAATCTTTAATGTAGTATTTTGGATGTTGTAAAGAGTATCACGATCCTTGGGATTAACGAGGGTATGCCCCCAAGATATCATGTAATAGATCTTTAGTTATTAATGATATGATATGTTTTATTTCTGGATTCTTGTATGTTCATTTTTACTTGCTTAAACTATGCTTCCCAAAAGCGTCTCCTATTATCGGCTAGACGCCTTACATATAATACTAAGGCTTTCGCATGACTAAGGTAATCATTCTTATGCCTTGATATTATATGTGGCGGGTTGCCACGTTTAAGGTACCCTTCGGGGCGTGACAATGACTTGCTGGTTACTCTAAACGAGGTGAAATAAAAAAGTTTTAGCAGGAGAGAAAATTTATGAGCACTCTTCAATCAATCAGATTCTCTCTAAGGCTAAAGAGGTTCAATCTATTAACACTCTTTGGAAATCTGGGAGTAAAACTATAATGAAATTTTTTGGTTTACTAAGATGGATGCTGCCATAAGAAAATTGGTGCAAACTCAATACAAATGGTGTAGCTGATTAGTTTGCTTATAGTACAATAGGTGAAATTATTAGAGATAGTAATGGAAAACATCTAGTTAGCTTCTTGATGAATATTTGAAACAAGCGTGGGGTTGGGCATTAGAAGATTGATTCTTCAAATGGATAATATGACTGCTTTCCACTTTCTTAGTATGCAGAATGCTACTAGTCAAAAGTACCAGAATCTTTTGCATCATATTTTCCAAATTCTTCAACGTGATTGGAAGTCTACATTCGACATACATATAAGGAAGACAACTGTTGTGTTGATAGCCTTACTAAAGCCGCTTTTAATTTCCCTCTTGAGTTGCATGTTTTTTTATTCTCCCTATAGATGTATTTAGAATATAATATAGCAAGATATTGTTAGGATTAGCTTTCCTAGAAATTGTATTATTTGATTTGTTTGGGCCTTTTTTTCCTAGATATATATATATATATATATATATATAAAGGTGAATCAAAGTTTGAATGGAAAGTCATTTAAGGTATCAATGCTTCAAGCGGTCAAAGAAGGAAATTAATATTTCACAAATTGAATCAAACATTGTATTAATGATTGATCATATATAAAATTAACAAAAAAATAATTAAAACATTAATACCTTAATAGCTCCTTCACTTCACTGAATGAATAATGTTGTAATGGAATTCCTATTATGGAGGAATGAAATAGAGCTGTAATAGGATTTTTTTATTAATGTTTTATTTAAATTGCGATATTTTGAATAAAAGACAGTTCTAACATTGAATTGATGCCATAGATTTGAATAAAGAATGGCTATTTAATGTCTTGTGTAAAAAGGATTCATTATGGAATCGTTATTCAGTGAAGTAAATACCGTAATAACAATTCGTAAGAAATAATGATATACTAGAATTGCAATTACAGCGAAGTGAACAAACAGTAAATGAAGTTTTCAAAACTTTGATTTTCTTTTTAACCACTCAAAATATTGATAAGTTAAACGAACTTACCCTAAAAGTTAATACCTTCTATTGTAATTTATCATAAAATAATTAAAAGAAAAAATGTTTGTGCTAATTTTTTAATAGGTAAAAGCAGTTTAATTTGGTTAGAATCATATGGTCATTTGGGGTCTTGAAACATAGTGCAACCCATTCACTTTTTATCAAATTGAACCAGAAGTTGAATAATTTTAGAAAAAAAAAAACTAAAATTTCAATCTAGTTTAGTTGGTTTAATAGTTTGGTCCTTTTTTTTTTTTTTTTACGACCAAGTTGCCACAATTGGATTAAGTCTTAGTCAGCTATTGTGTAACGGAAATGCGAACAACCCATTAATAAGTTTAAGAGCACTCTTATTGGGGGGTGCTTGACACAAGTCCCCAAGCTGAGAACCTTACTTTTGAGGTCTTTAGTAATGGAAGAGATCCTTCAATTTTTTAGGGTCCATTAAGGTCTTGGTCAGCCATTTCAATAAAACGGGTCCTTATGTTAAGGACCTCACTTTTTGAGCATCTTCACCTTTGGGTATTTGGTGAAAATTCTAAGGAATATAAGTTATGTGGTAGTTGTTTATACAATAAAGTGAGTTGCTTAGCAATTAAAGTTGTGATAACAAGTGATCCTTTCACTCCTCCTTCTATTAGTCCTTTCATACATATTTAACTCTTATAAAAAGCAAATATCTCACTCCTCCTGTTGTTGGTGCTTTTACATTTATTTAATTTTTAAATAAAAAATATAAATATTGTTTTAAGGTAATAAAATAAAATAGGACATACAAAAATTTTAAAAAAATAGATAAATAATTCTTTAAAGTACCGGTGGATACAGTAGAGAGTTACTTAATAATGAGGATTGCTTTAGATATTAACATGATACTTTAAACAATTCCTTAAGAAACCCAAGAATAAAAATATACTTAGCAGTGAGAGAGATCCTTTAAAAGGTTCCCCAAAAAATAAGGTCTTTCGTTTTTTTTATTATTGTTTTATATTTTTTATTTTATTAGGTGAATTATGTATAAGTATATGAGACTCACAAAATCTAAAAAGACGTAAAAGACCTTCCATTAAAAAAAATAAAATCTTAAAATATTTATGTGGCACTTTAAAAACCTTGTAGATGAAGCACTGAATCGCAATTTGCCACGTCAAAATAATCCGTGTCCATCACAATTCATACGAAGCCACGAACTTCACAGTCAGCAAACTATCACGTGCCAAATCCAAGTTAAGTAGACGACAACTTAAACTCACGAGCCAGCGAATGAAATAATACCCCAGGAAATTAAGAGTATCACTGCGGCTACAAATAAATGAAGTTATTCTATGGAAGTTCAAATTAATGTAATAATAGCCGACGAATGAGTGTCAGGAATTCTTTTCTTTCAAATGAAGCAAGACCAGAAGGGTTAAGGTACTAGAACCCTTTCTTCGGAATTAAATCACTTCCTCCCTGAGTAAAGAAATTTGGACAAGAAAACACTTCTTTGGTTCTTTCAAAGGACGTCAACTTAGGAAAAGAACATCTACATAATTGTGTATATATTGCTCATGTGAGCTTCAGATGAATATGTAATAATCTGTCTGTTGTTTAAGTTGTAAACAACATGTCATCTAGAACAGCCAAATCAACAGCAGCGTTTCTTCTGCTATGCATAAACTTTTTGCTCTATTTTATAGTAACTATAGCTGCTGCTTGGGCCGTCAATCATGGAATAGAAAAGTCTCATGATACAGGTAAACTTGGAGATCGAATTGAGTGGTCCCGCGATTATCAAAGATGGGTAGTCCGGCAACTTGAAACGCCTTTGATTAATTTAGCATGATTTCCAACATATGAATCCCTCGAGGATCCGATCACGCTCAAGCGCTTGGACCATATCCATCTTTAGCAGACATGGACAATGCTACATTGCCACTATTACTTTGAAGAAATTTCTATTAGATTATCAACTAAACTAATCGTGATTCCTGACCATGATCTTCGTTTTGTGTTGTAGCATCTGTTCTGTCAACCCCGGCCCGAATATTTCCCATATACTTTCCCATAGGAAACATGGCGACCGGCCCCTTTATCATCTTCGTACTCCTTGCTGGCGTTGTGGGCATGATCAACTCAGTAACGGGTGCTCAAAACATTGCAAGCTGGACCATGTCCAACTTGCATTCAGCAGCTGCATCTTCCCTCATTACTTTGTCCCTCACTTTGCTGGCCATGGGGTTAGTCCTTGATTGCCTCCACATTTTCTTACATTGATGCTACAAATGGTATTTGAACTTTGATTGACTATATAATTATGTATCTAAACTTTAAAATCGATCAACTTAGTATATGTAAAAACTTTTTTATATACATCAATAATAGCTTTATCAAATTAGCTAACACAGTCATCTAAGGTGTCATTTTTAACTAATATTATTGTTAGCATGCATAAAATTTTTTTTTAGGTTTTGAATTAATCAATTTTAAAATTTATATAACTAATTACATATATTGACAAAATTCATATATCAATTATGGCATTTACTCTATTTTCATTTAGCAATAGAAAAGTTTGCGGTGGATAGTTCTATTCATTGCCTCTTATTTGATTAATTAACTTTTTTTTGTTTTTTTTTATCACCTGTCTTACAGGTTGGCGTGCAAAGAAATTGATGTTGGATGGACAGGCTCAAATCTAGTAAGATACGTCATAAATGATCAAGGAATAATGAAGTAGGATGTTAATTAAGAATCACTAATTAATAATAAATTTTTCTTCTGTTTTGGTGTTGTTATGCAGAGAGCATTAGAGATACTGACAATTGTTGTAAGTGCAACACAATTGTTCTGTACTGGTGCCATTCAGGTTGGAGTGGGAGACATGATTGCAAGAAAAGGCCCGAGGAATAGGAGTTTAAGCATACTGTTTCCACGATGAAGCCCCCTTTCGGGTGAAATAGTATCCTGAGTGGCTATCTTTCTTTTACCGTAAAAATTTATCATGTTGTCTTGTCATGAGACTTGGACAGCTGATGCTTAGAGTGGAGTTTTATGTGCGTATGCGTATTTGTAAGGGTTTGTGGATTTATCTTCACAAGACCATTGAATGAAAATACTAATACTTGTGATTTTGAAAATTTCCTATTGGAAGCTTCCATTATCAAAATTGGAACCAAATAAAATGGTCAGCTTCATAAACAAGATCATATAACATATTTTATGCCCTTATGGATATTGGAAGTAAATGAACGAGACAAGACCAATACAGTGAATTCGCGACAATGGCCAGAGAAAATTTCCCATCTTTGTTACTTTTTCTTATTTTTATTTTTATAGATACGAGTGACAATTTATTTTTCTTTCTTTTTCTTTTTTTAGGCAAAGAATAATCACCCGCTTTAGTTCTTAAAGAATTATTACATCTAGTTAATTTATTGTTACTTTCTTTATCTTGAGATTTTTATATCTTCTGAGTGTCTTGATATTATTGTTTTATTTGATTGATGTCAAATTAATTTAGGGTCCTTTTATCCAAAAAGCAAAATGATATATTGTCAATTACAATGTCAAATATGTAATTGTTTAATTATTCTAATGCTTGTGTACAATAACATAATTTATTGTAAGAAAGATATTAACTGTGTTATGAAAATATAATCTAAATAAATAAATAAATTTTTTATTTGTTGGGTAAAATTGATAATCTTTTAATCCTTCATTTTATTGTAAATTAAGTCGTAAAAGCTTCTTTAGCTTTAGGCTTGGGAAATAATAAAACAACTTATTTTGACTAAAAAATCAAAAGGTATAAGTTATTAGTGTTTGTTACAAGTCATAACCAATTTATTTAATAAAGAACTTAATCTTGCATAATCATCAATTCTATGAATTTAAATTGAAATTATACCTGGTTAGGACTTTATTATTAGCCTTTTGTTTTTGTAAACTGTATCACCTTTTATTAGTTATATTAGTTTTAATTTTAGATTATTTTATTCAATTTTGTAAAACCCTATCTTTTCTTTATTTCAAATTGTTATAATTAAAACAAATTAAATTTACCAATCTTTGTAGATACATTCATCCTCACCATGATACACCATTTGTATTAATTTTTAGAGCAGGAGTTAATTTTGTTGAATTCAACGTAACTAAATTTTGTCTTCTCCAAAACTTGGACTTTGAGAATCTTTATCACACACAATAATTATGGCAAGAAGAGCCTTGCATTTACCTTGATATATAGCCTTGCCAACTTTTCTAAAGAAAACATGATCTTGATTGATAGGAAATGTGCTGAATTGATGAATCGATGAACAATAACCTATATAGCACTATATGTTGGGTTTTTTTGGGTTTTAGGATTATAAAGATCAAACATTTTGCAATAGAATTAAAAAAGAAAATCCTAATCCAGTATCCATGTATTTTGATTAGATTAAAATAATTTTTTTTCGAATTTTATACCTTTAACCTTCATGCTTGAAATCAATTGGCAGATCGGATATGTAGGTATCGCGAATTTGCAATCCCCTTTATGGTATCCATACGAATGAACACTCCTTCAAAAGGATCCTTCACGTGCTAGTATAATCTAGAACGCTTCTAGATCTAATCGGGAAAATTTTACTCACAACTCTCACATTTCTCTCCTTTAGGATTGACAAAATTTCTCTGTTGGTCTTATATTGACAACATATGTCGTTCATCCTAAAAGAAACCTCTTATGTCTTATTTATAATAATATCAATATGAATAATGACATTAGTATCCCTAATCCTATTAAGGATAAATTAATTTATTAACATAAGAATTCCTAGTCCAATTAGAAATTATTATTATTTTTAAAAAATTATATTTATTTATTATTCTTAACAAATTAAGATTAATAATAAATAAATTTAGTATTCCCGCTGGACTTATTTAAATTTAGTCCATGATCTTTTTTGTTCATTCTTTTATGTGTGACCCTGTAGGTTCACTTAATGTTAGCCATTGATCTAAAACCATTATTGTCAACAAAACATAAGTATCCTTTAGTAAGACATTATATTTACCTAAATTAAGTGAAGATCAGTGATTCGATTTTTACGTGATGTATAACTTATGTCATTATCTTTTGTTACATGATATCTAGATTGAATATAAGGCATGGATAGTATCACCCTTATATCGTTCTATATTATCATTTTTCGATTTCCTAGTGAACTAATAAAATAAATGAAATTGATCACACTATCAATTCATTTGAGCATGGTCATGCATTCCTTAGTTTCACTTATCAAGGGGCCCAAAGGTATCTCTCTCATAACAAGAGGAACAAATCACATCTTAATCACTCAACTTCCTTTACATGATTCACATTATGCTCAATCACAACCTTTATAATTATCCTATTAAAGATAATGTTTGATTGAGTTGAATCATAATTTTCCTCATGTTGGAACCTATGGTGATTTCAGGTTAAAGGATACGCTGGCATTATTATTGTAAAAATAACATATCACATTAATCCATGTAGTCGTCTCATAGTAGGTTAGTGCAATACATAATTCTCGAATATGTGCTTATAAGTTTGATTTGTACCTCTATACAAATAGATATCTCATGACTATCAAACTAAAACTCAGACCAGATTTAATTCATTATCATTCCAACAATAATGAGCATCTAGGGACATTTAGAATAATTAAATTATTCAAGGATTCTATTATAATATTTTAATAGAAATGCATTTGTATAAATAAAATGTGTGTACATACATATATATATATATATATATGAAAATATCCAATAATTGGTCTATGGCACAATCACTAACACTATATCCTCCTACTATCCTATGTAAAGAACTCACAAAATCTACTGTAATTTGATCATTGTTCCATTATAGGACCAGGAGTGGCTATAATTATCTAATTGTCATTGTTCTCTTCATCTTTAATTCTTTAACATACATCACAACAAGCAACAAGTTTAATACCATCCATTTCATGCCACTCCACTAGTGCACACTTCTTAGCTCCTGATAAGTCTTTATGTCATTAGGACGAATAGTATATCCTAAATAATGAACTCCATTCATCAACTCTTTATGTAACTCTTGGTCCACTAGCATATACAGTTCACTATTCAATGAGAGTGATCCATTATCATGAATTTGAAAACCTTTACAAAATGTTGATGTACGATTCGAGTAAAGTAGTCACATGCATGTTATGTGAGTATTGCGCTACATGTGGCTTGCGAGGAGTGACACACAACGATACTTGAAGATGATTAAGAAAGACATGGAATAGGAAGGAGAGGCAGATAATCTCAATTATCTCAAATGTACTTGTCATATGCAAAGGAGCTATCAAGTATTAAACCCTATTAGTAGTAATGTATTAGTATTTAATCTCATGATAACGCATTAGTATTTCTATCAGATTTATAATCCTTCAAATGATGAGCAATCCCTAGGGTATTTATAGAACTTAGCCATTAACATCATTTGTCATATCACATTTACGTTTAACGACCAAGATAGGTATCTTTTTAGTGCATGATGCATATTGAGAAAGGTTAGCTAATGGACAAGCCAGTCTAGTAGGCCCTACTCTGAGCCTATTATGCTAAACCTCCATTGATTATCTCAAATAAAGATTGAATTCTTTAGACCCGTTATTTAGCTTAAGAAGTCAAATCAAAATATAATAATTTTTAGCCCTTTACATTTTCTTGTAGAAATACCTTAAAAAATTTTTAGTAATGCAAGATTGTGCTTCTAGGCCTCTAAAAAGCCAAGCAACCCTAATAAAGAAATATCTTCCTAAGCAAAAGGAAAGAGAGGGATTCGAACCCTCGATATTGTGCTTCCAGGCCTCTTATATTCTCTATATTAATGTAGGTTTCACCATTAAATTTGAAACTTTTCCCTCTACATCATGGCAATTACAAATCCATCAACTCAAATTCCTTAATAAACTCTTTTTGTTCAGTTAATCGCAAAGCTACTTTTGGATAATTCTTATGACTAAGGATATCAACAATTACATTCACATTTTTAGGAAAATAATTGTTGCCTTAGTCATAATATTTCAATCAATTTGAGTCATCTTCATTATCTCATGTTCAACACCTTCTTACTCTTTTGATCACTATCAATTTATGTTAGATGATTTATGTCATGATGTTTTAATTGTTTAGATGTTTAAACAATCACTTTTCTAGTTTGCATTGTCTTAGTCTAAATTATTTATTGCTTTATTCTACTTTTGGGTCTGTTTGGATTGTCTGTTTTTTATCTGTATCTATATCTTTTTTAAAATGATATATGTAAATATATCTGATTTGCATCTAAATTTTATCTATATATTGTTCTATTTGATTTTTTTTATGAGAACTGTCAACTTTTTTTTATCTATATCTATTTTTTGATAAATAATTTGTTAGAAAAAAGTTTGAAAAAGTGTCTGTATCTGCCCAAAAAAAGCTAAAACAAACAGACCCTTTATATGTTCCATATGCCTTTTCCCCCTAAAAAGTTGATATAATATAGAGAGAAGAGTTTATATTAAAAAAAAATTGCGAGAATAGATCGATTAGCAAAACTAAGAGGAAAAGAACTAAGGTTAAATTATTATAAAGTAAATATTCGATTCAATTGAAATAGGATTTGATAAGACTAAAATGTGTTGAAGATTATAGGATATATTAATAGTATTGGACATTCCTTGGTTATTGAGTTTTGTATGTTAACTTAATATTTTATTTATTTTGGTAAGCCCTTGAAGTTTGAAGAACTATGCAGAGATGCTTGTGTGCTATTTCTTAATAAAGGAATGCACCAAAATATAATCTATAAGCACAAATGTACAGTTATCTAACAAAGGCCAACAAAATCAATTATTAGATCCATAAAAGCTATAGGTCTATTTGTTAACTCGAACAACATAACCAAAATCTTGTAATGGTCATAATGAGTCCAAAGCACAATCTCTAAAAAATCTTCTGCCATTATCCTTAATTGATGATATCCCCATTTTTAGTCAATTCAAGAAAATGAATTTGCCCCTTGCAATCAGTCAATGAAGTCATCAATGAGGGGAAAAGTCATTTGTTCTTGATTGTAACTTTGTTTAATCCCTAATAGTCTATTCATAGCTTCATTGATGACTCATCCTTCTTCTTTATAAATAGAACAAGTGAGCTCTTGGTTTGATAGGCTTATGTATATAAGCCTTTATCTAATAGCTCACACAATTGGGGTTTTAGTTTTTTTTTTTTAATCTAGATCGGTGCCATTATGTAAAATGGTTTGGATATTGGTTTTGCACTAAACTCCAAATTAATGGAAATTTTATCTCTCTTTAAGGCAATAAACATAGCAATTTCTGTGGAAATACATCAAGGAACTCACAAACTATTTGAATCTTGGTAAAATATGGCTTTATTTCCTCATCATTGATTGCACACACTAGATCGACACTCTAATCCTCTAGATTTTATGTTGTTGCCTCCATAAAACTAAGACTTGCACCATGATCATTAATAATTTTCTTGGAAAATGCTATTCTGCTTTGATTTTCAGTAGTAAAAAAGATCTCTTTTCTATAATAATCAACATGTGCTTATACAACCGACATATAAACATTATATTTTCTATTATATATTATGAAATGATCTAGACACCAATCATAAGAAAAAAAAAATTAAATGAAGTCAATGGTAGCCAATTAAAGTCACTTATGAATTTTAAAACAACTAAATTGTTCAAAAATCCCAAATTAGTCCTAAACCAAAAGCCTAAATTTAGAAAATTGGAAAAAAAAATTTAACAATAACAAAGTAGAGTATTATTTTTCACTTTGAAATATTTTTAGATGGTAATTTTACATGAAAATCAAACAATCCTATTTGGGACTTTGTTTCGTGAAATTATGACTTTAGCCTTAACTGAGAACCAAGGTGAATTAAAAATTGAAATTTTAATTAACGTAGATGAAATAAACTTAATAGAGTAATGCAATTCACAATTTACATCTCTATTGGATTACAAGCCCTAAACTAGTTAAATCATCAAATTCTAGCATTGTAAAAATGGATGGCCTAGATTGTATCTTGTGGCATTAAAAAACTAAATGAACAAAATCCTAAACCTCCCACATTTTGAAAAATTCAGATAGCTGCACTCATCTTCCATTTTCTCCCTCTTATCTTCTCCTTTCCTTATTTTCTTCCTCATTAAAACCTCCATAAGACCAATATGAGGTAGAATGCCTCTAAAATCCATATTTGAAGAACTTAGCCTATATCGAAGCTAGTATAATGTAAGATTAGATTAGGCTTAGATTTCTTCTTCTTTTCTTAAGACAATGAAGAAGATATGAACATCGAAGGAGCTCAAGAGTTTCAACATTCGTAATACCCAAACCCAAGGTAAGAAACATGTACTAAATTGAGTTTTAGCTCTTTTATAACTTAATAAGGTAAGAGCTTGAGATTTCGAGGTGTTTTTTAGTGTATTATACCTATGTAAGCATGAACACTTATTTGGGTATATTAGTTCATGTTATTGGTTGTAAGAGATTGGGTGTTAGAGTTTACAATCTTCATCCCAGTCGAAATAAAGGAGGAATTATGCTTTAAAGTAAGGTAAGATTTTGAGACTAACTATTTATGTTAAGGAATTTCTATAAAAAGGAGATAAAGCTATTCTAATAGTGTAAATTGGAGAATAAACATGATTTAGGGTTGGGTTTTATTGTAAGTTAATGTTAGAGACATTAAATGAAGGTTTATACATGAAAGTTTTGAAAATTGCAGAGGAATCATGATGAATTTAGTAGTTGCTATAAAAAAAAAAAAAAGAAGATGTTTTTGGCTTTTAATTTGGATTAATCCTGTTTTAACAAAGGAGAGATGAAAATAGAAGAGATTAGGCATAAACGTGACTATCCAATACCTTTAAATCACCAAAATTGGTCCCAAAACATGTTTTTGACAAAAATATCAAGTTTAAGCCTGATTTTGCACGAACCTAGAAAAAGCACGGCATGTACACTAGTCGTATACTTACTTGTGCTCCTTTCTGACCTTCAAAACTCAAGAATTGTGTTTCCTTAGAAAAGCATAGCTTGTACACGAGTCATGTACTTGCTCATGCTTCTCTCTATCTTCAAAACTCAAAGAAAACAAGTTTCTAAAAAAAAAGAGCATAGCATGTACACGAGCCGTGTACTTTCCTATGTATTGGTCATGTTCTTTCTAGCCCTCTTTTCTTCATCTTTTCTTATCCAAATCGCATAAAAATTGACTTGATTCCTTCATTAGACTTAAAGGACATTCTAAACATGATCTTTAAATAAAATGGCTAAGTCAAGGTGACCTGTATATAACAAACAATATAAGAGAATTAAAGAAAATTAATCATAAATTGATTTCATTTTCAATCATGAACAGTTGTTGATGTTGAGCTTGGAAAGGCATTTGAAATCTCAATCCAATTGACAGGTATGCAGTAATTGCATGTTGCTTACTAGGATAGTCTTAATAACTGGACTAAGAATTTAAACTCGGCTTAATTGAGACTTAGTTGATGCTTGGCCGCTTTCTCCAAGAGTGGTACCCTTATATTAGGTTGCAAGCCTAATTGCAACTTCGAGATGATGTGGTAATTTAGGTACTTAAGCCCTACGGCTGCGTGGTTGGGCTCGGCGAGTAATTGATAGGGAAATTTGCGAGATCGAGCAGCTAACTAGGAGCAGGTACAAAGTTATGATGAGTTATACAATGTAATGGGACCATGCATAAAGCGTCGTAGTGGACCATGCTTATTGGGGGCAGCCTGTGAGGAGATGACCCATATGAGACTATTTATTTATTTTCTTTTCTGGTAAGTATTGGGGACTTATTGAAACCTCATCTTCAATGCATGATCTACTGAAAGAACCCCACCCCTTTTGTTTAGCAGGAATCATGGGTATTCTTGTGCGTGTTGGTATTTTTGGGATTCTGAGGATACCTTGTTAGTGGACTTTACATTAAATATCCTAAACTTTGGTTGCTGTATTAGATTAAGGGCATGTGACATGTGGTGTGTGGTCGTATTATTATGTACTGGGCTTCGCAGCTCATTTTATTAACCTTTCAGGTCTTATAGGTAATTCGATGGGGAATGAGAGATATGTGGGATACTTTGATTAGATGGCGATGTACGAGACATGTGTTTTATGAGTTTTGTATGAAAAGTTTTATTGTAATCATATTTTGTGAACTTGGATGATTGTAATCAAATAGCTATCAAAGATTTGTGTTTGATTTGATATAGACCTTTAAGTCAAAAAGTTTAGTAATTTAGTTGTATTTATTTAATGGGCCCTATGGACAATATTTTTAGATAATTATTTAGTGATACTTTTTTTCTAAATAGGTTGCATTTATAAGTTTTGATAGAACCCAAACCATGGATAAACAAATGGCACTCTATGGAAATTTTTACAAAATTAACAATGATTTCTCTAGTTAAAGGTTAATTAGAAGCCCACTCAATAATAGAATACCTTACATATCGCTTGGACGTAATATGTGCAGCACAACTATCATGCCGACGGGGGGGAGGGGGTGTGGTGTTGGGTGGGGAGATGGGGATGGGGAGATATGTGTGGTTACATTACATATTATTATTTGATCAACCAATGTTTCATGATTGTTGACATGCTACAAACATTTCCATGAAATCTTTTTAACTACTACAACATTTCCAGTAGGCGTGTTCATACCCAAACCAACCAATTGTCACTACCTTTGTTTGAATTCTAGCACTTTATGCAATAGTTGGTCTCTAAGGGAGTGTATATTTCTTATGCTTTTCAATATTTCCAACTCATTATTTTACTAGTATTCTTTATATTGTTTTAATTTGAATTTTATTAAATTATTTATATTTTATCATCTATAACTCTATTTGAAAATACACTAGGAATACTCAGACGAGTGGGCGGGGGGTGAGGGAGGAGGGGAGGTAAATTAAGTATTAACCTAAAATTTCGAAATAATTAATTTTGAAATTAATAGATTAAAAATAAAAGGATTTGCAGCAAATAAATAAACAATAAATAAAATGTATAAAATAAAAGAGAGGGTAGAGAAAATCAAGCCACAAATATAATGTGGAGTTCGACCCATTGTCTACTCTCCATGGTCCACTAAATGTCTCTTTCGAGGTCTTTATTACCACTTTAATTAATTTCAAAAGTTGTGGAGATGAGCAATATTACACCAATAGGAAATTAAATATTTCCTCTCTCTTTAAGTGCTCTAAAAGAAATAGTAATTAATATTAACTGAGCACTAGAATGATTTTCTCTCTCTTATAATTTGCAAATATTATATACAAGAGAACAAAAAAAAAAAGGAATTTGTTTGATCGCAGTAATTAGTTCATAAAAGAGTTTGGGACTTTATATATAAATAACCTTTGAAATTCAAAAGTTTGTTAAACACATTGTCTATAATCTGCCAAATATGAAAATGCACTTCAACGTCTCTTTTCTTGCCACATCAGCTTTAGACTTTAAGCTGTCATGCCTCAAAAATCCATCGTGCCTCTATTGGTCCCGTTAAAATAATCAAGAGGGGGGTGAATTGATTATTATATGAAAATTTTCGCCTCTGTTAAATAAAAACAAAATATTGTTGAAAACCGTGAGAACAACTAAATAAATAAAATGCAATAATTAAAAGATCAGATTTAGAAGATCAGGTAGCAAATTATAGTGGTTCCGCCTTGTGCGTCAGTCCACTCTTCCAGCTCCATGCCGGGGTCTCAGTTGTCTTTACCAATGGTGTTTCACTATATCAAAATTCAAATGAGAGTACAATTAAGCCACCTATTGGCAAAGTCTCACTATTGAGTCTCCCTAACTTAAATTCTAAGCTAATACTCAACTATAGTGATAAATAACTCTCACACACTTCTCAAGAAGTAACAAATCTTTGAGAATTAAAAATATAAAGTTCCTCTACAAATTAAACTCAATAAAATATATGAGTAGCTGCTTTTTCTGAAAGAAGAAATTCTTCTTTTTATGTGAATCTAAATGCTTGTACTTGTCTTTGCTTCTGATTCCTTAAATATATCTCATAATCACCAATGGCTATTTTTGCAAAATTCAAAAAACTTCTTCTATTAAGAAAAGATGGATAAATATGACGTGATCTTCTCTTCATTTTCTGTTGTAATTTTAATTTTAATTTGAAATGATATAAACTATTATGATCTTCATCCAAGATATTAGATGTACCGAGATCTTCTCTTGTAATCCTAACTTTGGATAAACTTGAAGAAATCTTGTTATAACCACCGTGATCTTCTCTTCATATTTGAAACTGAGATTATCATTCTTCGTGGGATTATTTCAAATGAAGGAAACAAAAACTAACAATATCTTTTTTTGATATATCTTTACCGAAACATAATCTTCCAGGTGAAGTTTCAAAAATCAAATCTTCCTTATCTAATGTATGGCGTGATAAGATTCAGTGGTTACCAAGATATTCTTGTCATAAGCTTCTTGATAAATTTGAACACACAAACTTGATATTGTAATCTTTATCCAAAAAGTTGGTTGTGATTTCCCAAAAAATATGAAGACCTATTCTCTTGTAACAAACCTTATCCTTCATATCTTTACTTGTATAACAAATCTTATCATAGAAAAAAATCATGATAATTTTTTCATAAAAAATAATTCATGCATTTTGGTAAAAATAATTTGAAAAATCAAATTATTTTATCTATAAAAAAACTTGAAAACATCTTGATGTAGTTTGATCCCCATGATATTAAATCCATCTTTAGTGTAATACATCAAGTATATTACCCAAATATACTTTGACAAATAAAGCTTGGTCTTGACAAATATTAAAACAAAGTTTTAATCACTTTTAAGATCAACAAAAAAATCGTATCCAGCTTTAAAGGTTCTGAAACAGCTTCTGTTAACTTTATCTTTCTATTGAAGAAGGTTTTGAAATTGCCTCTGACTAGCTTGGTAAGCATATTTGTCTACTAATGTAAATTCTGAATATGCTTCTGACTAGCATATATGAGTTTTACTGAAAGTTCTGACAATGCTTCTGAAAGACTTTCTTTAGATACCAAAGCTTAAACGAAACTTCTGAAATAACTTCTAACTTTATAAAAACTCATTTACACAACTATTAAAGGTTCTAAATAAGCTTCTGTTCAATCATACTTAGAAACAATTAATCTTCCTTTTGTTATCATCAAAATATTATTAGAGAACTTAACAGCCTCACTTTATCGCATCCAAACTTTGCCTTCGATAGCCTTCCCACATGCACGCATCTTCGAGCCTCAATTTTGAATATGTCGAGCCTTAACTCTTGATATATCAAGGCCTAAATTTAACCCTCGACAATCACTTTGACATTTGCCTTTGTTGAGTCTTTGGTTTTGGGTATGTCGAGCCTTAAACTTGACCATCGACTTGACCCTTGACCAGTCTAAAAGCTTCTTTGCCTTGTCATGCATTTAAATACTTGTTTAGTTTTTCCCTCAACATACTCCTATTTTGCCCTCGACATGCTTCTATTATGCTAAAAATCTGCAGAAAAACTCCATAGAACTACACAAAACATACACACATATATTCATCAATAATTAAGTGTAGTTTACAACAAATAAATGGTTATTTTTGCATTATATTATCTCATCAAAATTCATATTGAACACTCAAGTTCAACAATTTGCCTTTTTTTATGAGGACAATTGATCCGCAATTAACTCATATTCGCTACAGCATACTCCTCCTCAATTAAGTATTCAGGTTATAAGAGAATTTTCAATTTTCTAAGTCTTAAAACAGTATTCTCATACTTAATTTTGGGAAAATACAAACTACACTTAATATGTCATTTCCTCCCCTCATCAAAATAGACTTCATACATATTTTTAATTGTGCAGCCACTTCTCTTACCCTTTGCACTCATAAAAAATAATATTATAATAATTTAATATTAATAAACAAGAAGAAATACACATATAACAAACAAAATCAGCTCGAGCAAATGCCTGAACAGAGGACTTCACAGATGCATCAATAGAGGACTTCACAGATGCCTCGAGAGAGCACTTTATACTTGCCTACACCCATGTAAGACTTCACCATACTTGCCTATACTCACATAAGACAGCAACACTTGCCTATATCTATGTAGGACTTCACTGTTTGACTACACTCATATAGGATTTCACCACTTGCCTACATCCATGTAGGGCTTCACCACTTACTTATACTCAAATAGGAGATTACCACTTACCTATATCCATGTAGAGCTTCACCACTTGCCTATACTCGATAGGACTTCACCACTTGCCTACATCCATATAGGACTTCACTACTTGCCTATACTTAGATAAGACTTCACCACAGATGCCTCAACACTTGTGGACTTCTCACCATAATGCCTAAATATAGTAGGACTTCACCACATTTGCCTCATCTCATGAGGACTTCATATAATTAGCAAGCTCACATATCCAGAATCACATCAAAGCATTATCTTCACAAGCAACCAAAACAAATCATCACATCCAAGCCCATATCAGATTTTTAGGCACTCATCTTACTTGATAATTCCCAACTCTCTTCTTAAATTCCAAAAACGATCTTCACTCAAGGGTTTCGTAAAAATATTAGTGATATGATTGTTTGTATCAATAAATTCCAAGCTGATATCTTTGTTTGAACATGATCTCTAATGAAATGATATCTCATTTCAATATGCTTGGTCCTTAAGTGTTGATGGGACTTTTAGCCAAATATATAGCACTTATATTATCACAAAGAATTGGAACATTTTCAATAAAACATAATCAAGCAAAATTTATTTCATCCATAAATTTTATGCATAACAACTATCGGCTGCAATATATCAGCTTTAGCAGTTAGGAGTACAATCAGGTTTTGCTTTTTAGAGTGCTAAGATATTAAAAAATTTCCAAGAAAATGGCATGTTTTGCTTGTACTTTTCCTATTTACTTTGCATCCAGTAAAGTCAGAATTAGAGCATCCAATTAAATTGAAAGAAGTAAATTTCAGATACCACAGGCCAATTTCAATTGTGCCTACAAGATACTTGAAAATGTGTTTTACTGTATTCAAGTGTGATTCTTTTAGGCAAGATTGAAATCATGCACATACAAATACAGAGAACATGATGTTAGGTCTAGAAGTTGTCAAATATAATCAATTGTCTATCATGCCTCTATACATCTTTTCACAAACATTTTTACCTTTTTCATCTTTATCAAGCTTAATACTTGTGCTCATAGGTGTTGATTTTCATTTGCAATTATCCATTTTGAACTTTTTTAACAAATCTCTAGTATATTTAGCTTGATTGATAAATGTTTCATTTTCAGCTTGTTTGATTTGGAGACCAAGAAAATAATTGAGTGCCCCCATAATACTCATTTCAAATTCATTTTTCATGGATTTAACAAAATCTTTTATAAAACTTATATTTGTAGCTCTAAACACAATATCATCAATATAGATTTGCACAATCAATGTATCAAACTTATGATATTTAATAAATAAAGTTGTATCAATTTTTTCTCTTAAAAAATCGTTGTTTAATAGGAAGCTACTGAGTCTTTTGTACCAAGCTCTAGGAGCTTGCTTTAGTCCATAAAGCGATTTGTTTAATTCAGAAATATAATTGGGAAATTCATTATTTTTGAAACTTGGTGGTTTCTCTACATATTATAAAACCATTTAGAAAAGCACTTCTGACATCCATTTAAAATATGTGAAATTCTTAAAAGCTGCAAATGCCAAAAGCATTCTTATATATTTTAGTCCAACAACTGGGCCAAAGATCTCATCAAAATCAATTCTTTCTTCTTGATTATAACATTTAGCAACCGATCTAGCTTTATTTCTTGTTATTAAACCAGATTCATCAAGCTTATTTCTAAACACCCATTTGGTTCCTATAATAGTTCTATTTTTAGGTTTAGGAACCAAAAACCAAATATTATTTCTTGTGAACTGATGTATGTATGATCACCAAGTCTAAAATTTATAATCTAATTAATTCAGATCCACACGAGGCAGTGCACCTATCTTGTAGTATGGAAATTAACTCGGATGTCGTCCTAAGGATCTATGGGCAATTACTAGTAATACCCTTTCATCACTAGCTAGTCTAAATTATCAAAAGATTGTATTAACCCTAATGATTAATTATACTAAATTTGACAAACCCTAATTATAGAATATGAGAGCTTTTCTTAATTTAATTCAATTCACAACAATGCCCTTAGTTTTGATCCACCCTAACCCTTAATACTTATGATAAATTTAACCGATGAAAAATCAAATCTTGAACTGCAAGGTTTCTAAATTAAAACAATTACTCTTTTAAAGTTAATTGATTCCTAATTTTACATAAGAAAATGGGAATCTCTTCCTTCGCTCATGCCAATGGAAAATTGCATGAAACTCACAAACCCTAAATAAAGATTTAATCTTTATGGTAGAAATCGAAGTCTCCCTATGTTAGGTGAAACATGCAAATTTATCATTCATGTAAGATCTATCCTATTAGTTGAAATCTCTTTCTAACTAACAAGAATCAAACAAGCAATAATCCTGGCTAGAAAAATCACAAGACAATTAAATCACATGAATGAATTCAAGATCAAAACTTTTCATCAATTGATAACAATTCAGACATGAGTTAGGGTTTCACAAAACCTAGGGCATACAAATCTACTTTTCCATATGATAAACAATAGAAACAATAGATCTAGAAGAGTTTAAATAAAACATAATGACAAGAACCCCTTTTGAAACAATTATTGTGACTCCGGATGTTTGTGCCACAAATTCTTCTTGAAAAGCTCTCCAAAAGACAACCTTTAGGGTTATGAATGATATATGACTCTCTCCCTCCCTCAAACAATGAAAGAAGGCCGTATTTATACAAAATTGCTCATACACGGGTTCCCTACACAACCCGTGTAAGTCGGGGCATGTACAACATAATTCCAGCGCATTTTCCTTTATTGTCATGTGTACACTACTCAAGCTACACTACCCGTGTAGCTTGGGTCGTGTACATTGAAAATGCTGATTTTCTTCAAGTTTATCCTCCAAATCTATACTAGTAGTGTATAATTACTAGTGTATGACCAGCAACTTCATCTAGGCTCCATAATTCTTCAATAACTTGGTTTCTTTCATGATAAATCTCTTGAAAAGCTCCATTGTTCCATAATCATCCCTGAAACAAGTAATTAACCCAATAAAAGTTCTTTCCTTTAATGAATTACTCAAATAGCATATAAAATATGCTCAATAATGCACAAACAATGAAGGTTTTAGGACACTTATCAAACTTCCCCACACTTAACCATTTGCTTGTCCTCAAGTAAACAACAAAGGATAAAGAAAATCTATCATCAAATATACTTAAGAATTCTTCATAAATTCAAAGTTCATTTAGCATTCATAAAGTCTTTTAGACCATAGCGACTCACTTTGTACCTATTCCTCAAACCTACCATATAAATGTAATTAGCATACTAAAATCAAAATTTTAAGATTAATTCAGGTAAGTCAAACTTTACCCTCACCATTTAACAGTAGACTCTAGAGTCACAAAGTAATTACAAAGTCAAACAATAGCAAAAGAGACCCAGTTATACTTCACCACCTATTAACGAGTATATAAACTCTTCAACCACTTCTCTAAGCACAACAATATAAAGTGAAAGTAATTGCATCCATTTTTCCTTTGGATTTTCTCCCTCTATTTTAAATCTCTTCGAATTTCTTTTTATAGCCTTCAGAGGGATGGGTTTTTGCCCACTTCTATTCTTTTCCTTTCCTGGACAGGGTGTAGCCTGTATCTTTTCAGCTCTTATTATTTGTTCCAAGTTTTTTTTGTCAAAGCTCATATAATGAACTTTTGTATTTCCTCCTTTCTCGTTATAGTGAGTTCATTGAGTCGGCACATCCCGGGCTCATCACCCAAGTGACCAGGTTTTAAAGGGACCCCGTCGAACTCTCTCTCACTCTAACATTCAAGTTCAGAATACTCATAACTCAATTGCTTGAGTCATTGGAGTAAAGGCTGTGTTTTTTTTTTTTTTCCAAAGAAATTATTCATAAAGGATCACCAAGTGATAAACATCATATGATCTTCCACAAAATATTAGGAGGGCACTCAAATTTTTGAAAAGAAAATATACAAATCAACAAGCTTAAAAACATAACCGTTTAACTTTCAACTAAGGACTTCAATCCACTTCTAGACTCTAAATTCCATTACTAAATAGCAAGTAAGATTACTCCATAGATTTCATCCTAAAATTTTAACTAAGTATACCAACTACAAAATAGGTGAGTAAGGTACTATGTAAGTCGCTTTTACTTTAATTTGAATGCTAATTCAAACAAGTTTTTTTTTTTTTTTATATGAGTATATTTTCAAGATTTATCTTAACTCAATTCATATTCAACTGCCAAGCACATTTGCAAACTTGTAAGTGGGGGAATTTTGATTTAAAAACTCGAGTCCAACAATTCAAACTCATCGTCAAGATAATCAAGTACATGCAATATCTATCAAGACCCAAATATATTCCTTTCAGAGTACCCCTTCCCCACACTTAATTGAGACAGTGTCCCCAATGTCTCACAATGCAATGCAAACTAGGAAAAGAGGAAAAAAATAAAGGAATAAAGATAAGAACTTCCCCATATGGAAGCAATTTCCAGGAATAATAGCTGACTGCAGCACCATCAGAAGTAAGGGTTTGTGAACCTAAAACAAAATTGAGCCAGCATGACCTAAAAAGAAAATCAAAACAAAAAGAAGAAGTTAACCTATCCTAAACATCCATCAGCAGCATTAGAAATCAGCAACAAAAGAGTCTTCCCACAAGGGGATCTCAATAAGAACAGACCATCAAATCAGAAAGTCTAAAAGAAAACAAAAAATATCTCAAGTATGATCAAATCCAGCGAGGGTACATCACTTATCCCCCTCCTCATTATCATCTTCATCATCATCATCATCTTCATTCACATCCTCCTCATTGTCATCAGCTTCATCCTCATCATCATCTGTTGATTCTTCCTCATTCTCATCCTCTTCCACAATCTCCTCATCACTAGAAGTAGCGACCTCTTCATCTTCAGAAGTCAACTGCTCAGCAACAACTGGAACTTTCCCTTTCCTTTGATACACCCTAGGCTGTGGAGTTGCCTTAGAAATAGTCCTCTCAGGTGAGGACTCATAAGTAGGAAGATTCCTAGGCGGTGGGGAAAAACACCCGCAAGTGTCTGGAGAAAATCCAAACGTGTCCTAAATTTCTTATTCTTTAACCTCTCTTTCTCATGCCTTCTTTCCGCTTTCGAACTCCTGTCTACAGCACATCAAAACCACCAAGTGATCTCCGAAAAGGGCCAGCCGATCGCTCGTGGTAGGTCGAGAGGTGTAGTATACTCTCTAGAAGAACTCTGCCCATATGTATCTTCTTAAGTTCCCATTCTGAAGGGGCCATCCAAAACAGGTTTAATATCAACCTTAACATCATCAGGTGATGGGTCCTTCCAAATGTTCATCCCATGAGCAGCTTAGTGATGTAACCTCCATAGAATATCCCTTTGTCCGGGTGTCAGTAGCTTGGCGAATGAGAAAAAGGGCCAACTCAATACCAACATTGATCTTGCATCTCTTATCAATGCTATATAAATAGCTCAGCTCAAAGTTATTCACCACTCCATTACTACTTTTTCTAGCACCAATCGTATGAGAGAAAATGTGGTGATAATCTTGAAATCAGCACTTACCATGCAGACGCTTTAACCTGATGGCTCATACCGAATAACACAATTACACAACTCCTGCCAGTAATCCTGAGGCTCCACTCTTCGGGTAGACCCACTGGTAAAGAATGAAAGTCAAATGATATAATTTCCGCTTGAGTGTACAGACCCATGTACAGAATTGAGCCAAAGTAATCTTATACACCTTCCCAAAAGCCTGAAACATAGAACATCCTCGTCGATTGATCGATCATCCTCTTCCTCATGTCAAAGTGGAAAGCACCTCCAAAGTAATACTCCTATAAGCAGGAGTCCGAATAGCAAACAGTTGTTCCCATGGTCCCAAAGACAGTAGCTCTCGGATCTGTTGCTCCTTGCCATACTCAGCAAGCATGGCCAATTTACGTTTATGAGCTCCAAAAGGCTTCTTGTCCAACCTGGATTTCCTAGCTTTGCTCCATAGTTGGTCAGAAATAATGGACTAGCTTTTTTAGCTTGTGAGACCTTTCTTTTCTTTGAAGGCGGTGCTGAAAAGGACTAGTCGATGTAGATTGAGAGGACTTAGACATCTTGTTTACTTGTTTTGTTCTTGCCATCCTACATGGAAATTAAGAACAAATTTGAGTACAAAAAGAGATATAAGAACTTAAAATTATAGCACAAGAAGTCATATAAATCATGAGAAGTAACAACAAGAACATGGAGACGAAAGTGGAACAAGTGTGTGAAAGTTTTATAGAAACTGTTTATACACTAGTCATTGTACACGACTAGTGTAGGGGTAGTGTACAACCCAAAAAATTTTAAGATTCAAAATCAACATGAACGTGGGAAAATTACTCGTGTAAGAACTCATGTTGAGAATCATGGTTGTCACTAAAACGATAAACCAACTTCAATCACTAAAAATTCAACCAATTTTCCTTCAAATCCCAATTCGCACAAAACAAACCCTAGATTTGCGATTAGGATGATACAGCAAGAATTCCTCCAAACTAACACGCGTATTGTGTATTAGAATGATCTAATTGCACTAAAAACACAAAAGCCCCAATTTTCTTGTCAATTAAAAATCTCACATAAACCCTAGATTTGTACTTATCGTGAAAACATGCATGTTCAGAGTAAAGGAAAACATGACTAGCACTTCAAAAATGAGCAGCAACAACACGCATGCACCAACAACACAATTGCATTTCACCCAAATTCACCTCAACTCCATAAAGCTCCAAAATTCCAAAACTCTCGCATGGCTAGACGAACCAATAGATAACACTCAATGAGGAATAAGAGGAGATTGATTATATACCTTCGTTGGTGACGAAGAAACCCGACCGTGAGTCCTAGGGTGTGGTGATGATGTGGTTGTGTAAGGGAGTGGGAGGAGTGTAGTGTAGTGTAGGAGCGGGAGAGATGTGAGGAAGGATGAGAGAGAAAATGGAATAAGAAAGGGACCAGTGTGCACATGAATTACAAGAAGTGAGGGCTGGAACGTACACGACCCAAGCTACACGGGTCGTGTATGATAACTCGTGACACCACAGTGGCGGTGTCTCCGTACACGCTCTCCTACACGAGTTGTGTATAACGACTCGTGACTCCACAGTTTGCCAATTTTTGTACACTGCCTAGTATACAAGTCGTGTAGAACGACTCATGACTCTACAGCTCGCATGATCTTGAATTCGGCAGTGTACATGAGTCATGTAGATTGACTCATGACTTCACAGTAGCTACTCAAACATATACTACCCTAATACACGGGTAGTGTAGAACGACTCATGAAAGCACAGTAGCTAGAATTCATACACTACTCTAGTACACTGGTCGTGTACTCTGGTAGTGTACACTGGGAGTGATTTTTTTTTTCAAGATCCTAAGTGTCAAAGGTTTAAAATAATGCATATGATAGAATACTTACCTAGAACACTTAGCAATAAAATCCTCCTCTTTACCTTCCTTGGATGTGATTTTCCCCACTTAGCATGAAAACTCAAGTCTCTTTCGACTATGGCTCAACAATCTGCAAAAACGGGATGTTAGGATAGAAAAGCTAGGAAAAGAAAAACTTACCTATCAAAGTCAGACATGGGTTGCCTCCCATGAAGCGCTGTTGTTTAACGTCGTTGGCTCGACGTTCTCAAGCTCTTCAAAGCTAATTATCTGGTGGATGGAGTTTAAACTCCTCCCGGTCCTCGTTTTCTGCTCCTCCTCCTAAGTACAATTTGACTCTTTGGCCATTCACCTTAAACGTGCCTTGCTCAGGATGCTCCAATTCCACAGCACCATGTGGAAAAACTTGCTTAACTAGAAAAGGCCCGGACCATCTCGATTTCAACTTGCCCGGGAAAAGCTTCAACCGGGAGTTAAATAAAAGCACTTGATCCCCTACCTTGAACTTCTTTGGATGACGAATGTGTGCATCATGATATCGTTTCGCTTTCTCCTTGTAAAGTTTCATATTTTCATATGCAGTCATCCTCCATTCATCTAATTCATTCAGCTGAAATTTTCTTTTGAGTCCCGAAGAACTTAAATCAAAGTTCACCTGCTTGATTGCCCAATACGCCTTATGTTCAATTTCCACCGGAAGGTGGCACGCTTTCCCATACACCAATCTATAGGGAGTAGTCCCCAAAGGTGTTTTGTAAGCAGTCCTGTATGCCCACAAGGCATCATCTAGTTTCTCCGCCCAATCTCTTCTGTGATGACTAACCGTCTTTTCAAGGATCCTCTTCAACTCTCGACACTTCATCTGAGGATGGTAAGGTGTGGCGATTCGATGAGTAACCCCATATCTCCTCAAAACTTTTTCTAATTGAGAATTACAGAAATGTGTTCCTCTATCACTAATAATAGCTCTAGGGTCCAAACCTTGAAAATAGCTTTTTCAAGAATTTACATACTACCCGGGCATCATTGGTGGGTAAAGCTTGAGCTTCCACCCATTTAGAAACATAGTCTACTGCCACTAGTATGTATTTATTCCCGAAAGATGTGGGAAGCGGTCCAACAAAATCAATGCCCCAAAGATCAAATACTTCACATGCCAAGATATAATTCTGAGGCATTTCATCCCGTCTAGATGTATTTCCTATTCTCTGGCATCTATCACAAGAAAGAACAAAATGAGCATCTTTAAAAATTGAAGGCCAATAAAAACCTACCTCCATAACTTTATGCGCTGTCCGGTTGGCACTATAATGACCCCCAGTAGGGCCTGAATGGCAGTCAAATAGAATCTTCCAACCTTCCTCATGAGTCACACATCGTCTTATGACTTGATCTGCACAAACCCTGAAAAGAAAAGGATCCTCCCTAGTAATGTTTTAAATCAGAGAAAAACTTCTTTTTAGCATGGCGATCCAAATCATCAGGGAGAATCCTGCAGCAAGATAGTTAGCAATATCAACAAACCATGGTAATTTAGTACTCAAACGCTCACAAACTGCAAGGTCTTTCTTCAGGAAAATTGTCATCAATGTCTTCCTCATCAGGGTCACTTAATTGCGGATTTTCCAACCTTGACAAATGATCAGCTAAGTTTTCTGCTCCCTTTTTATCACGGATCTCTAAGTCAAATTCTTGTAAAAGCAAATCCATCGGATCAACCTAGGTTTAGCATCAGTTTTGGACAACAGAAACTTCAAAGCAGAATGATCTGTATACACAACAACTTTAGATAAAACAAGATAAGATCGAAATTTGTCGAAAGCAAATACTACCGCCAATAATTCTTTCTGTTGTGGTATAGTTCTCCTGAGCACTGTTGAGCGTCTTACTGGTAGTATATTGGTCGGAAATGCTTCTCACGTCTTTGTCCAAGGACAGCACCCACGCAAAGTCACTCGCATCACACATTAGTTCAAATGGAAGGTTCCAATCAGGAACTATCATATCGGAGCGGTTGTCAACTTCGCCTTTAAAAGATTGAAAGCATCAAGGCATTCTTGGTCAAAATCAAAGGCAGCATCCTTCTCCAATAGCCTTGTCATGGGCGAGCTATTTTGGAGAAGTCCTTAATGAATCGTCGATAAAAACCGGCATGTCCAAGAAAACTTCTAATGGCCTTCACTGAAGTTGGAGGTGGAAGTTGTTCAATGACTTCAATCTTTGCTCGATCGACTTCAATCCCTTTCTCTGAAACCTTGTGCCCAAGCACAATACCTTCCTTGCACATAAAATGGCATTTTTCCCAATTAAGTACCAGGTTGGTTTCTTCACAACGGATCAAAACCTTCTCCAAGTTAGCCAAGCATTCACCAAATGAATTCCCAAAGACCGAGAAATCATCCATAAATACTTCCATAATTTTTTCCACCAAATCATCAAAGATTGCTAACATGCACCGCTGAAATGTAGCCGGTGCATTACAAAGCCCAAAGGGCATCCTCCTATAGGCATAAGTGCCATAGGGACAGGTGAATGTTGTTTTCTCTTGATCCTCTGGAGCTATAGGTATTTGGAAGTACCCGGACATCCCATCAAGATAACAATAGTACATATGTCCGGCAAGCCTCTCTAACATCTGATCTACAAATGGCAGAAATGGTCCTTTCTGGTGGCTTCATTTAGTCTTCTATAGTCTATGCAAACTCGCCATCCAGTTACAGTTCTCATTGGAATGAGTTCATTTTTCTCATTTGGGACCACAGTCATCCCTCCTTTCTTGGGTACCACTTGTGTTGGACTAACCCAAGAACTATCAGATATAGGATATATCATCCCAGCATCAAGTAGCTTTATGACTTCCTTCTTAACCACATCCTTCATATTCGGGTTTAGCCTTCTTTGGGGTTGAACAACAGGCTTGTAACCTTCTTCTAACAAAATTTTATGATGTACAGAAGGATGGATTAACACCTTTATATCAGAGAGATCTTCCAAGCAATTGCTCGCTTGTGTGCTTTTGAGGATCGAAATCAGTTGCTCTTTCTGTTCATCTGATAAGTCTGAAGCAATGATCACTGGCAGCTTAGAATCCTTCTCCAAGAAGGCATACTCAAGAAAATTTGGTAGCTGCTTCAATTCAAGCACCGGTGGCTCTTCAATAGAAGGTTTCAGTCGTGCTTCATTGTTCTTCTTCAATTCTTCAAACCCATTCTGAGGTATGAATTGCTCTGTAGCATCCAACTGCTATATAGCTCTTACCTTGGGTCGTCGTTCTTTCTTTTCATGTGAGTCAAACTCAATTCCATTTCATCTCTGCTTAATTTCTTCAATGTGATCAGACACTGAGGAATCCACAACATCAATTGAGTAACAGGAGTCAGCAGATCCCATCGGATGTTTTAATGCTGCAGAAACTGTTACCACCAATTCTTCATCTCCAACTCTAAGTGTAAGCTTCCCTTCCTCAACATCTATCACTGCTCTTGCTGTGGCTAAGAAAGGTCTACCCAAAATCAAGGGTATATCCCTATCTTCATCCATGTCAAGTATCATAAAATCTACAGGATAAATAAGTTGCCAACTTTCACTAGAACGTCTTCAATAATTCCTCTTGGAATTTTTATAGAACGATCAGCTAACTAAACTCGCGGGGTTCAGTTAAGCCTTCAAGGCCTAGTTTCTTGAAAAAGGAGTAAGGCATGAGATTAATACTTGCCCCAAGATCAGCCAATGCTTTATCAACAGATAATTCCCCCACAACACATGGAATAGTGAAACTTTCAGGATCTTTCAACTTTGGAGGTAACTTATTCTGAATAATCGAGGAGCAATTTGCTCCTACTTCAATTGTAGAGACATCCTCCAACTTCCTCTTGTTAGACAAAAGTTCTTAAGGAACTTAGCATATTGGGCATTTGAGAAAGAGCTTCCACAAATGGAAGATTAATGTGAAGCTGCTTGAACAGATCCAAGAATTTCAAACTGTTCTTTATCCTTTTTCTGATGAAGACGAGCAGGATATGGTATTTTAGGTACATACTCTTTAACTGCTTGAGGTTGTTTCTTTTCTGGCTCAGCTGTGCCCTTCTCAGAATTCTCATTTTGTTAACTTCCTTCTCCACATTTTGCTCAGGCTCCTCCTCACTTCTGCTCGGAATTCTTTACCACTTCTCAAATTAATGGCTTGCACCTGTTCCTTAGGATTAGGCTCGTATTCCCAGGAAGAGATCCTGGCTGTCTTTCTGAAAGCAGTTTGCCATTTGGCCAATTTGTTGTTCCAAGTGTGAATAGAAGCTTCTTGATTCGATGACGTGCATCAGAACTCTGGATAAACTGTGTTAGAAGTTCTTCCACATTTGGCTTCTTCTCAGGTGGTGGAAGAGCAGGAAGTTGTTGATGCGTTGGTAATTGTTGCGGCTGCCTTATGAAACCCAGGTGGAAAATTGGGTTTGTGCATTCTGGTTGCTCCAAGAAAAATTTGGATGATCTCTCCAACCTCGATTATATGTATTGCTATAGGGATTATAGTTCCCGGTTCCTCTGTCGAATTTGTTCACAAAATTCGCTCCCTCCATGCTTGCTAACACCAGGAACATAGAATCTCCCATTGGAAAATCTGAAAAACCTATAGGAAAATTACATTGAGGTGAAGCATCCATATTTGGCATATGACTTGGCCCTGCATTTGACATAGGTTGCATTCTACTCATTTGAGCTGTAAGTGATGCAACTTGTGCTTGAAGTTGAGCAACTGCATCTGACTCATGATTGGCAGTTACTTGCCTCGGTTTATTTCTTTCACTATGCCAACAAATGTGTTTCTTGCCATATCTTCTATCAGATCATATGCCTCAGGAGCGCTTTTCTTCATTAGACTTCCACCAGCCACTGCATCAATCATAGTCTTCAATTGATCACCAAGGGAAGAATAGAAAATTCTAACCAGATCATGAAGAGAAATTCCATGGTGAGGACAACGCCTAAGGATTTCCTTGAACCTCTCCCAAACCTCATAGAGTGATTCACCCTCATACTGACGAAAGGAGAGTATATCATTTCTCAATTGTATTGTCTTGCTTGGGAAAAATTGCTCCAAAAATTTCCGTGCCACTTGATCCCAATTGGTTAGGAATGAGGGGGTAGTGAATTTAACCAGTTGCTTGCCTTATCCCTAAGAGAAAAAGGGAATAGTCTAAGGCGTATTGCATCATCGGATACCCCATTACTCTTAACGGTGGCACATATCTGTAGAAATCTTGACAAATGATCGTGTGGATTTTCAGAAGCTCCTCCTCCAAATTGATTTACCTGCACCATCTGAATTAGAGCAGGCTTCAGCTCAAAATTATTCGCTTGTATTGCAGGCCATGCAATAGGTGGAGCGACTCCTTCAACCGTGGGCATAAACAATCCCACATGGGTCTATGCACTTCATTTCCAGCAACTTGAAGTGATTATTTTCATTCCCACCAACTTGATTTGGATCACGTTCATTTCCTTGTCCTTCCATGGTTTCCAAATCTCTAGATTGGCTCTTCTTTCTCTTTGCCTCCTGTGAAATGTCCGGTCTATTTCAGGATCAAATTCAAAATTCTCCGATGAAGAACTACTTGTCATAAACTGCAAGAGATGAAAATGGAAGAATTTTTCAAATAGGAGAAAGAAGAATATAAAATAAAAAAAATGACTAAATTAGCAGCTAATAAGGCTTTCCTAATATTGCTAGATCCCCGGCAACGGCGCCAAAACTTTGATGTGTGTATGATCACCAAGTCTAAAATTTATAATCCAATTAATTCAATCCACACAAGGCAGCGCACCTATCTTGTAGTATAAAATTAACTCGGATGTCGTCCTAAGATCTATGGGCAATTACTAGTAATACCCTTTCACTACTATCTAGTCTAAATTATCAAAAGATTGTATTAACCCTAATGATAATTATGCTAATAATTGACAAACCCTAATTATAGAATATGAGAGCTTTCCTTAATTTAATTCAATTCACAACAATGCCCCTAGTTTTGATCCACCCTAACCCTTAATACTTATGATAAATTAACTGATGAAAAATCAAATCTTGAACTGCAGGGTTTCTAAATTAAACCAATTACTCTCTTCAAGTCAATTGATTCCTAATTTTACATGAGAAAATGGGAATCTCTTCCTTCACTCACGCCAATGTAAAATTGCATAAAACTCACAAACCCTAAATAAAGATTTAATCTTTATAGCAGAAATTCGAAGCCTCCCTATGTCTAGGTGAAACATGCAAATTTATCATTCATGTAAGATCTATCCTATTAGTTGAAATCTCTTTCTAACTAATAAGAATCAAACAAGCAATAATCCTGGCCAGAAAATTATCACAAGACAATTAAATCACATGAATGAATTCAAGATCAAAACTTTTCATCAATTGATAACAATTCAGAACATGAGTTAGGGTTTCACAAAACCTAGGGCATACAAATCTACTCTTCCATATGATAAACAATAGAAACAATAGATCTAGAAGAGTTTAAATAAAACATAATGACAAAAACCCCTTTTGAAACAATTGTTGTGACCGGATGTTTGTGCCGCAATTCTTCTTGAAAAGCTCTCCAAAAGACGAACTTTAGGGTTAGGAATGATATGACTCTCTCTCCTCCAAACAATGAAAGAAGGCCGTATTTATACAAAATTGCTCATACACGGGTACCCTACACGACCCGTGTAGGTCGGGGCGTGTACAACATAATTCCAGCGCATTTTCCTTTGTTGTCATGTGTACACTACTCATCCTACACTACCCGTGTAGCTCGGGTCGTGTACATTGAAAAAGCTGATTTTTCTTCAAGTTTATCCTCCAAATCTACACTAGTAGTGTATAATTACTAGTGTATGACCAGCAACTTCATCTAGGCTCCATAATCCTTCAATAACTTGGTTTCTTTCATGATAAATCTCTTAAAAAGCTCCATTGTTCCATAATCATCCCTGAAACAAGTAATTAACCCAATAAAAGTTCTTTCCTTTAATGAATTACTCAAATAGCATATAAATATGCTCAATAATGCACAAAATGAGGGTCTTAGGCACTTATCATGAACTGGTTTAATTCATCTTGCACAACATTAATCCAAAATTCATCTTTTAAAGCTTCATCAACATGTTTAGGTTCAGTTTGAGATAGAAAACAAGATTGCTTGGGTTCCTTAAAGATAATCTTGTTTGAACATGATTAGAACATTCCCAATTATTAAATCTTTAGGATTTGATTTAGCTTACTTCCATTCTTTAGGCAAATCAACATTATTAGATTCATGCATATCAACATCGAATTTTTGTTCAATATCTTCTTTATTACCATTTCCAAGTGAGAATTTATTTAAATCAATACATACACCATCAAAGTCATCATATGAGTACACATTAGGCAAAGAATCATCAAATACAACATGAATAGATTCTTCAACAGCTAAAGTTCTTTTGTTAAAAACTCTATAAGCTTTACTTGTTGAAGAATATCCAAGAAAATTTTTTCATCACTTTTAGACTCAAATTTAGCCAATTGTTCTTTGCCATTGTTTAAAATATAACACTTGATGCCGAAATGATGAAAATAAGATATTTTAAGTCTTTTGCCTTTCCAAAGTTTATAAGGGGTTTTCTTTAAAAATGGCCTTATGAAAATTTTGTTTGAAATATAGCATGCAGTATTTATAGCTTCAACCTAAAAATATTTTGGCAAATCATTTTCACACAACATGGCTTTAGCCATTTCAATTAATGTTCTGTTTTTCCTTTTAGCTACGCTATTCTGTTGTGGAGTTCTAAGAGCTTAAAATGTGTGTTCAGTACCATAGTTATAACAAAAATCTTCGAAATAAAGGCACTGGCGTTGCCTATATTTTTGAATTTTGGCAATTTGGTACCCGATGTTTGTTTTTGGGCAAAAATTTTTCTGTACTTTTAAAAACAAAGCATTTCAGGTGCCCAATTTTAAGTGTACAGAGGCACTAAAATGCCTTATTTTTAAAAGTATAGGCGCTTTTTTGCCCAAAACAAACATTGGGCACCAAATTGCTAAAATCTAAAAGTACAGGCACCGCCTATGCCTTTATCCCTAAATCTTCCATTTCATGATTTTCAAATTCTCCCCTATGATCACTTCAAATTATAACAATGTTAAGACCTTTTTCATTTCGAACTTTCTTGCAATATCTTAAAAAGACATAATTGGTTTTGCCTTTAGATGCAATGAAGAAAGTCCATGATCTAGTAAAATCATCAACAATAACCAAAGTGTATTTCTTTCTTCATAGACTTAAAGTTTTGGTAGGACTAAATATATCCATATGCAATAGTTCTAATGGCCTAGACAGAGAGATAGCATCCTTAGACTTAAAAGAAACCTTAGTTTGCTTTTTCTTTTTACATGCATGAAAGATCTTGTCCTTTTGAAATTTTAACTTTGGTAAACCTTTGACAAGATCTTTTTAACAAGTTTTGAAGTGATATCTATATGAACATGTTCTAGTTTTCTATGCCATAGCCAACTATTGTCATTCTAAGAATATAGATAAGTTTCATTTGAAGATTTAAAATAATCAAAATTGATTTTATAAATATTTCTTTGTCTATGTTCTTCAAAACATACTTGGTTATTGTCAATTATTTCAATAGAACACTTTTTTTTGTAGAAAATGTTACCTTAAAGCCATTATAACACAATTATCTAATACTCAACAAATTATGTTTTAAATCTTCTACAAGAAAAATATTTTTAATACATAAATCTTGGTTGATGAAAATGTTACCTTCTTCTAGAATAGTTGACGTTCTATTGTCCCTAAAGGTAAGCTCCTATGATCCTTCAAGTCAAGTGATGTGAACTTGGAGACATCTCCTGTTATGTGCCTCAAACATCTATTGTCCAAGTACCATTTGTTGTTGCCACTTGAGGATCCTAAAGATGAATTATTATTTCTTTGGTACCCATTTTAATTTGGGTCTTTTTCTGTTAGGAAGAACAAAAACTTCTCTTTTAGGAACACAACAAGCTGGCTTTTATGATTTAAATTTACAGATTTTCTTATTGTACAATTATATGCAATATGACATGTTTTTCCATAATAATTACATGTCCCATAAGTAGCTTTAACAAAATTTATTTTATGGGATTTGCAATTATTTTCACCACTATAGCCAATTCCAAATTTATGTGAATCACACACTTTTGGTTTTCAAAAAGTGTGTACAAATTTTTCTTTCCATTAGTAATTTTGACTATAGTAGCCTTTGAATCATCCAAGCTAGTTTTCAACATTTTATTTTTATTTTTCAACGATTCCAACTTTTCAATTCTTTCATTTTTATAACTATCAACATATTTAACATTGTTGTCTTTTAGCATTTTAATTTCAATATCTAGCAGATCATTTTCATTCTTTAATTTTCATTTACTTCTTTTAATTCATTATTTTTGGTTTTCAACTTCTTACATTTAATATCCATCTTTTTGCTTTCTATTTTCAAATTGTTTAATTGATTGTTTAGCTCTTCATTTTAAGATTTAACTTCTTCCTGCTCAGTATGAAAATTATCTAATTGATCTCCAATTTCTATCATTAAGGATTTCAACATGTTATTCCTTTTTTTAGATTTTAACAATTTACAATAAACTTTCTCATACATAGCATGTAGTTCACTATATGAAAGAGAATAAGGAGTCGATACCTCATTATCCAGGGCTATGAAGCATATATTTTCATCATCTGAGTCAGATGAGTCTTCATTGCTCTATGTTGCCATGTAAGCCTTCTTCTCTTCCTCCTTTGATCTCCTTTTAAGTAGTGGGCAATACTACTAGATGTGCCTTGGCTTTTGGTAGTTGTAGCATGTGATCACATCCTTTCTCTTGTGCTTGGATGAGCTACCGTCATCCTCCACCTTCTTCAATTTTGGCCTCATAAATTTTCTTAACTTTTCGGCCATTAAGATAAGATCCTCTTGTTCATCTTCATCTTTTTCCTCACTTGAGTCTTGTCTTGTAGCTTTCAAAGCAATAGCCTTCTTGCTACCTTCTTTGTCTTGTTTCTTAATGAGTTCATGGGTTTTGAGCGCACCAAGAAGCTCTTTTTTACTTAAGGCATTGAGATCTCTAGCTTTCTCTATAGCTGTCCTCTTAGCTTTTCAATCTTTTGGAAGTAACCTGAGAAGTTTAGAATTAATTTTCAAATTAATAAAGTTTTTCCCAAGCATACTTAGAGGATTTATATATAATGAATCTATTATGCATTTCGTCAATAGATTCATTAGGAACCATTTTAAAATTTTCAAATTCACTACATAAAAGACTTATTTTGGTGTCTCTAACTTAGATAGCCTCATAAGTCTTTTTCTATCTCATCCCAAATTTTGTGGAAGAACATGTACAAATTCTATTAAAATCACTTTCATTTAATCCGTAGTGTAAAATATTCATTGCAACTTCATTTCAATCAAGTTTTTTCCAATCATCTTCTGTGAAATTAGCTTTTGATTTTCCTTCAATTTTAAAAGGTCCATTTTCAATAACATTCCATATCAATCTATTTTGGGTTTTTAAAAATATTTTCATCCTACACTTTTAGTAGGGGTAATTATCTCCATTTAGAAGTGGAGGGTGGAGGTCTATTTATAACTTGACCCTCAAGAAACCCTAGTGTATTAGCTTCCATGATCTTTACTCTATTTTGTGGCTAAGAGTAGAAATAATAGAAACAAGCTCTGATACCAATTGAAAATTCACTAGGAATACTCAAGAGGAGGGGGAAGGGGGTGAATTGAGTATTTGCCCATAATTTTGAGATAATTAATTTTGAAATTAGTAGATAAAAAATCACTACAAGAATTTTTACATAGGGTGACGTTAACAAATTTTACAAACGTCGTCTTTCTTTTATAGCTTACTTACAAGTATTAAACATTAGGTAAGATATACCATTGGTTACGTTTGCAAATAAATTTTAGCTTACATGAGATATTGGTTTGATTTGCAACTCTTAGCTTATAAGTAAATGTTACCAATTTATTTTATTAAAAAAATTGAAGAAATTGTTTTATTAAAAAAAGTTTAAAGAAACTTAAAATGAAAACCCTTATTTAAAATCCTGCCATTTTTAAGGATATGTTTATAGGAAAATTAAAAAAAAAAATCGGCTGGCTTTAATGAAAAATGGACCGTCATAATATTTTATTTCTATCCCATCTTGACCTAAACCCTAAAGTGACAAACCACTTTCTTTTTCTTTCTTACCTCCAGACAGTGACTCCATTTGACGGCCAACATCCTCTCATTTGGCCTCGTCTCCGATGGCGCTCATCCAACGTCTCCCTTTTGGCTCTTGTCTTTTAATGTCACTTAAACAGGTTCATCTTCTACTCATTTTAGTCTAAGTCGATGTACTTTTATCTATCTATTTGTTTTGTTGGAGCAAAAAGCAATGGATTAGCATCTATCTTTTATTATAGATTCACCCTGGTAGCTTTTATGGATGTTGACGATGTCAATAGTCATACCTACTGCCAATTCTTTATGAGGATGTAAAATTCAAACATAACCATCAATTGGAAAGCAATGGAAATCATGGAACCTATAATATAGAACATTCGGTACTAAATCTTAATTGATTTTTTTAATTAATTAAATAAATTTTAAAATTATAAATGTCAATATATTATTTTCAAGATTAAGATACAACATTACAACTCTGTCTAAAATTGTCTGTCCCTCTGGCTTATTTTTTATTAATCATGTAACTAGCATGTGTTTTAAATTATTATTTTAATGGTGATAATTTACTTATGATGCATGTAAAAAAAGAAAAAGACATTTTTCATGATGAAATTAATATAGGTGATAAATTAAAAGAACGATCTTTT